>CAUYPK010033735.1:0-10299 GCA_963574355.1 Loris lydekkerianus
CTATGGAGGGCAGTGAAGAATAATAGTTAGATTCTTGGTTAATGAGCCGGTGATATCGGACCTCGACCTGATTTAACTGCCTCTAACCTTTTTTAAGGATACAGGGCCCAAAGGTGAAGGGTAAATAAGGGTAGCAGGGGAAGAATGTAGGGTAAAAAACCATGTAGGCCCGCACACTTTATGTCATGACTTTTCTCTTTGATTCACTGCCTTTTGGCAATTTGATTATGATAGACGCTTGTGTGTTTTCTTGTTTTGTTTTATCCTGCTGTTCTTGCACTGAACCTTTTGAATCAGTTGCTTGGCAGATTTTATGAGTTTTTGAAAATTTTGAGTGTTATTTTTCATGATATATTTTTCTGTCCCTTCTCTTCTTGCACTCAGATTTTATGATAGGCTGATTTATATTTTCTGACAGGTCACTGAATCTTTAGATTTCTTTTCTAATTTTTTTCTTTGCTTTGGTTAAATTTTTGACTTCTTGTTCTCTATGCTTCAGCTTATCTTCTTTCCATGGCTCTGCAGTGATATTCGTTGGCCTTTTTTTGTTTTTTTCTACAATGTTCATTCTGTTGCTAAACTTATCAAGTGGAGTTTTTATTTCATATATTTTGTTTTTCCTTTTTACTAATAACACATTCAGTTTCTTTTAAATACATTCTGTTTTACTTCAAATTGTATTTATATTTCCTTTTGAATCCTTGATCATATTTATAAAACTATTGTTTAGGGTGGCACCTGTGTCTCAAAGGGGTAGGATGTTGGCCCCATGTGCCAGAGGTGGCAGGTTTAAACCCACCCCCGGCCAGAAATTACAAACAAACAAAAAAACAAAACTATTGTTTAATTCTTACTTAATAATGTTGTCATTTTTGATTTCTTTTCACTTACTAAATTTTCTCTTATGTGTTGTATTTCTTCTTCTTCACATGGGTAATTTTGTATTGGGTAGTAGATACTTTAAATGTTACATTGCTGATGGCTAGATTTAATGGACTTCTTTTAAAATGTTTTGAAATTTGTATTGGAGGTCAATTAAATGACGTGAATTAATCCTCTGATGGTTGTTTTATGTTTTGCTTAAATTAAGTCTGGAATACTCTTTAGTTTATTACTCCTGCTAACATGGAAAGTGTCTAATGAATACCCTGGATTGTTTAAATAGAATTTTCCAACCTCACTGGTTGGAAATTGAATATTTCCAAATGATACGTGATCTCTCAGAATTTTAACTTACATTTAATGTGTGCACAACTTAGATGTCATCACACATTTACAAGAATGCAGATTTCTAGAGCTAATTCTCCGTGTATAGCCTTCTTTCTTGTTATTTACTTTTATTTTTATTTTTATTTTTTACCATACTGATTTTAGTCTTCTCAGACTTCTTAACTTTGTAAGCCTATATGTTCTGCTTCTTTGGAATCTCCCTTTCTGTACCATGATCCAGGAAGTTTTTTTGGCTAAAACTCTAGGATAATTGTGGTACTCATCCTATACAGTTCCTTCTTCTCAGGGAACCCAAGCCAGTTCTACAGACTGCTCCATGCTTTAAACTCTTGTTTTAGGGATCTTTGGTTGTGAATGCATATTGGGTTGACTTTAATATCTGTTTTCTTTTGCTGTGAGAGAGGCATGCAATCAACCTGAGATCACTCTGTCTCCCTTCTAAGATCCCTGGTCTAATATAATAGGTTCAAATTCTTATCTTCATAGTACCACTAGCCACAGGATTACTCCTCTTTTATGTACAGCTTACTTAGTCCTTTTTCTTTAGAAAATGCTTTGAGTGTGTTTATCGCCAACCATTTTGAACTCAGCTCTTAAAAAAAAAAAAATTAATATAGTGTGTAGGGGAGGGATGTTCTAGAAAATTTTCCTTGTTTCCCAAAAGTATAGATTTACAATTAAATACATGTTTTATGTAGGATTCAGTAACATGTCAGAAAGAGTTTTCAGATTATTTTATTGACTATGTTACTGGGTATTCAATTCTTCTGAATTTCTATTTTAACTATAAATTTGAGCCAATTTATAGATATTGTTTTTACAATATATTGGGGTTTATATTTGTGCATCGTAATATCACATTTTATTTTATGTTTTTCTTCTAAGTTCATGTCTCCTGTTGTATGGATGTTGTATTTCTTTTTTGTTTCACTAAGGGTTTAGGCAATGCAATGATTAAGTTTGTGTGTCAACTTGGGCCATGGAACCCAGGTATTCAATCAAACATTATTCTAGATATTTTTATGAAGGTAATTTTGTTTTGGGAGGATTAATATTTAAATCTGTGGTCCTTGAGCAAAGCAGATTATCCTCCATAGTGGAGGTGGACCTTAAGTAATCATTTGATTGAAAGCCTCGTAGGAAGGCTGATCTTCCCCAAACAAGAATGAATTCAGACATCAGACTACCCGCCTGCAGATTCCAACTGCAACTCTTTCTGCATCCGTCTTGCTAACCTATCCCATCATATTTTGAACTTTCTAAGCCTCCACAAACACATGAGCCAATACTTTAAAATCTTTCACCCATATATGCACTAATGTATACATGATCTATGTGTTTATGATTTAATAACAAACAAAAAAGCTCTTCCTCTTTCTCTCTCTCTCTCTCTTTTACGTGTTCTCTACACACATGCACACACGCACACACCCATAAAATTTTGTTTTAGTTTTTCTGGAGACTTCTGATGACTATAGGCATATATATGTACTTTATATTTTTAAATGGCTATAGATAATCTTAACCTGCAATCATAACTCAACAATATCTATGGTTCATTACTATCTCCACTCTTTTCCAAATCCCTAGAGTCTTAATCACTTTGGGCTGCTATAAAAAATATAGGAAGCAATCTCTCTCATGTTCCTTCTTCTAAAGGCTCTAACCCCATTTATGAAAGCTCAACATCCATGACATAGGTATCTCCCAAAGGCCTTATCTCCAAATACTAACATTGTGAATTAGGATTCAATATGTTAATTTTGACAGGATACAAACATTCAGACCATAAGCAGCAACTGTAAAGAGCTATGAACCCCCCAAACTCCCTCAAGTTTTACGTGCTGTGGCATTCTTGCATTTAGTTTACCTTTTTAACAAGCTAAAATTATTTTTTACTCTGTTTATATTGTCATTTAAAAATTTCATCACATGTAAAATTTTTATACTCATTGTTTCTTTTATTCCATTTATTTCTGATTTACTTAATTATTTTTTTCCTTCAGTAAATCCCTTAATATTTTTCAACAAAGAGTTTGTGAGTAAAAAATTTCATGTCTGTTGAAATATATCTTTTATTTACTTAATTTTTAATGATGACTTTAATGGACATAATTCTTTAATTTTTTATTAAGTCATAAATATATAAATCATGTATACATTAATGCATTTTGGGGGTACAATGTGCTGATTTTATATACAATTTGGAATAATTACATCATACTGGTCAATGTAGCCTTCACCTCACTTACTTAATTATTGTGGTAAGAGATTTATAATTTACATCTAATAGATTTGACATGTACCCTTGCAATATGCACCATAGGTGTGGTCCCACTGTTTACTCTCCCTCCATCCAACCTCCTCCTTCTCCTCCCTTCCACCTCCTCTTTCCTCCTTCATCCTGGGCTATAGTTGTGTTTTATCTTTCATATGAAAGTGTGGGTGATTATAAATTGGTTTCATAATAGTACTGAGTACATTGGATACTTTTTTTTCCATCCTTGAGATACTCTACTAAGAAGAATATGTTCCAGCTCCATCCATGTAAACAGAAAAATGGTAAAGTCTCCATCTTTTTTAAGGCTGCATAATATTCCATTGTGTACATATACCACAATTTATTAAGCCATTCATGGGTCAATGGATACTTGGGCTTCTTCTATGATTTGGCTATTATGAATTGAGCTGCAATAAACAATCTGGTGCAAATATCTTTTTTGTAAAATTATTTTTGGTCTTTTGGATATACACTTAGTAAAGGAATTGCAGGATTGAATGGCAGGTCTACTTTTAGATCCCTAAATGTTCTCCAATCTTCTTTCCAAAAAGAACATATTAGTTTGCATTCTCACCAACAGTGCAGAAGTGTTTCCTTTTCTCCACATACACACCAACATCTGTAGTTTTGGGATTTTGTTATGTGGGCTACTCTTACTGGAGTTAGATGATATATCAACACTTCATTTCTCCTTTATCACTGAAGGATAATTTTTCATCACATAGAATTCTCAGGTGATAGGTTATTTTTTTCTTTCAACACTTTAAATATTTTACTTCACTATCTTCTAACATCCATAGTTTCTAGTGAGAGATATTTCACTCCACTATCATTTAAGATCCATTGAGTCTACTGATGAGCCCATTTAAGACTTTCTTCCTTTCTGTTACATAATTGTCTTTTTTTTTAATTTCTAGTATTTTCTTTTGATTTTCTTTTTTAGAGTTTTCATTTCTATGATTATAGTACTATTCTATTCTTTCTTGAGTTCTAGACATTTTAATCATAATTATTTTAAATATTCTGTCCAATAATTCCAACATTTCGGTCATAACAGTTTGATTCTAATAATTGTTTTGTGTCTGTCATTCCTTGTAATTTTTTGTTAAAGTCAGTACACATTGTACTGGGTGATAGAAAGCGAGATAAACAGGTGTTTAGTGTGAGGATTTATATTAATGTGCCTATGAGTACCACTTAGCTCTATGTTTTAACTACACAGTTTATTGGTGCCATTGGCTTCACACTCCTCGAAACGTGTCTGTTTTGTATAGTTTCTCGCATGTAGAGTTTCCTACGTGCTTGTTATAGAAAGTCTATGTCTTCTAGCTCTTTGAGATGTAACCTGCTGTTATTATACAGGATTCCTGTTGCTGTAGTGGTTAAGCATGAAGAAGGAGAACCACACTATAATCTTATAAATAATCTATGTTTTTTAGTTGACCTCTGTTTAACGGATGTGAACTTCAAACGTATTTCTCCTCTTGTTCCCTACTTTCCTGAACAGCAGGTTTCCAACTCTTGAAGCTCTGAATGCTATTGACTATATTTCCCCTATGTCCCCATGTGAAAGAAAAACAATTCAGTGGCTATATTGAGAGGAATGTCCTTCCCTTTGCTGGGGTAAGGTCGGTCAGTCTTTTCTTTTGGAGTGCAGGCCTATGTTGTGACAAAGACATGAGCCTCTCAATCTAAGCTGTTATGAAGTTTCTCACAGTTACCATTTAAGCATTCCTACAAGTTTATGGCTCCAGTACCTTCTGTTCCAGAAGGACAGATAGGACTTGTTATATCTCCCTGTATGGGCCTATTTTTCTGTTTCAGAGTGGTGGTTTGCCTAGAGGCCTTAGTTCTCTCATAAATCTAAGAAAAACCATGGATCTTCAGTTTTACTTGCCTTTCCATTTGTAAGGGCAAGAGTGATTAACTTAAAAGTTTTTGTCTATCATAGCAGATAAGGATATCTGTAAGTAACATTTTGATTTTCTTTGTGTGTGTGTGTTCACTATTTTTTTTAGTTAGTTGTTTTTTTTAGTTAGTTGTTTTCCACTATCAGATGTGCAATGATAGAAAATTCTTTATATCTTTCAAGACTAGAGTCATGACCAATTTAAATAAATTCCTATGATATAAATCACATTTTCACTTTTCCATAGAAAGGAATAATTATCCAGCTCTAGCAAAGAAATTATCTTCAGACTTTGAGGCATACAAAGTCACAGATGCTATTAAGAAGGTCATCCCATGCAGTGAAAAATTCAAGTTCCTTCAAAGGCCATTTAAAAAACTACTACCTCATTATAAGTAAAAAATTGTAGAGCCATCTGGGATATAGAACAACTAATTTATTAAACATTTTGAAGAAAATGCATGTATTTTGTGTTAGAGGGCTATGGATTGATTCATCTTAAGTCTGAGTGATTATAATATATTCTAGACTTTGTCAGTGGTGATTTGTGGTTTAAGAAAAGACATGTTCATAATTTCTACTCTGAAGAAATACAGGAAAAGCACTTTTTCAATATGTACATACATTTTTCTATGACAGTGTGCTTTAGAGAGCATCTGCACAATGACCATTATACAATGGTCTTTTCAGTATGAATAAGACAAGTTTGTTAAGAAATGAAAAGAAAAATAAAAACCCAAAACAACAAAGTAGACAGGAGAAGATACAGTGTAAATCCAGTAGACCATAGATTTTTCAATTTGATTTGTATTTATAAGGATTCTGATGGAATGGTGTGCCAGACCTTTGTTCTGGTGTAACCTCCTGTATGCTGTGACTTACTGAAACACACCACTCTCTGAAGACTTCGGGAATGTTTAGTGCTTTCCCATGATTCTTTTTTGGTTAGAGGTTATATTTCATTTTCAAATAAAAACCACAGTATACTCAGCATTTTCACACCTAGTCATTTTGCTTTCTTTTGTCATGGTGAGGGATGTTGACCAAGTAGAACTGTGATCCAAAAGTGGGAATGAATCATAAAAGTTTGCTCAAATCTGGGTATATAAGTCCCTTTATGTCATGCAAACCATGCAAAACTTCACACAAAAATAAACCAAGTGAATTAGTCAAATGCCTATGATCAAATTTTAGGGACAACCAGATATGCATAATTTCCATTAGCATAACTAAAAACACAACAAGAATATTAACATATTGCATTATGTTATCAAAAATGAAGGCCAATTGTCAAATCTAGCAAACTTGGTGATTCTCAAGGTACAGCAGGCCAAGCACAAGACTTTCTTTGTTTTTGTTTCTTCATTTCTTCTATCTTCATTTGGCTATGGTATAATTCAGCTTCAATGCCTTCATTGTCCGCATGTATAATGAAAGACACAGATTTAAAATTTGGAGAACAATTTGTATATATTACCAAGGAAGGAAATGTTCCCTTTCTTTATCTAATTATGCTAAATTAAAAGTTACATTTTCTTTCTTTGAAGTACCATAAAGTTAATTTTTTGTTAAAGGGTCTGGGTTTTGTCTTCATAATATCACAGGCTCTAGCACAGCAGAGGTATTGGCTGTACAGGATCACTGAAGTTTTCTAAATCAATTGGATTAACTACCCCTTAAATTAGAAGAATCATATTAGTGCCCTTCCTGCTTTTAGATATAGCCTCACATATCAGCTTTATAAATAACATGTTCTCCCCACCCCTCGCCCACCTTGCATTTATAGACCCTATTATGACCTGTGAAATCCAAAAAAATACCTTATTTTGTAGCTTAAAATTTAGAAGTATTCATTAATTTCCTCCCTGTATTGGAGATAGAATATTCTTTTGGCAACATCTTGGAAAAGTTATTTAAATTTTATCACAATTGAGTGGAAATTGTGGTTTCTTCCCAGTATGTGGTAGGGTTTATTTAGGCTAATCCTAATATAAATGCCCAAGTAGAAAGGGCCTAAATAATGTACAGATTTGTTTTTATCTCATGTAGATGTCTAGAGTAGAGAAGTCCATGTCTGATCTGCCAGTTTAATGGTATTAGAAAATCTGACTCTTCCTTTCATGTTATTAGATCAACTTCAGTGTATCCCTAATTGCCCAATAGGCTACTTGAACTCAGGGTGTCACATCCAAATTCTAGTCAACTGGAAAGTAAAAAAGCATCAGAAAAGTTTGCTATGTCTCTTTAAGGTGACATTTCAGAAATACCACAGTGCTTTCACTGACGTCATATTGTTTAGAAGCTAATTACTGAACCACATGTAGGTGCAAGGGCAGTTGGGGAATGTAGTCTTTTTCTTTTCTTTTCTTTCCTTTTTTTGGCCAGGGCTTGGTTTGAACCCACCACCTCCAGTATATGGGGCCAGTCCCCTACTCCTTTGAGCCACAGGCACTGCCCCGGGAATGTAGTCTTTTACCTCTGTAGCCATTTGCCCAGTTAAGGAACTATGAATGAAATAGGGAACCAATTATCTTAGCAACTGTGATGGCTTTTTGATGTTAGAACTTGGTTAGGTTGAAATATAGTCCCAGGTCACTCAACAAAACACTGATTAGGTGATGCTGTGAAGAGATTTTCCACATGTGATTATGTTCCCTAATCAATTGACTTTAAGCTAAAGAAAAAAAAAGATTGTATTGGTTGGGCCTGAACTAATCAGGTGAGTTTTTTAAAGGAGCACTCAGGCCTTCTCTGAGTTTACAGATCACAAATGGCCTGTGTTTACAGGTTCCAGGCTGCTCATGATATCTTGATATCTTTTTTACCTTTCCTACAGACTTTCAACTTGCTAAGCCAGTCTCTGCAATTACATAAACTAGTTTTGGGGATGTAATAAATTTCTCATCCCCACCCCCAATGATTCAACTTGTCCTCTTTAAACTCTGATGGATACAGAAACATTGTGAGCTAGCTCTTTCCAGTGCTTCAATAACTCCCTCAGTTTTCTTCCAATTGCCTGCCTTATCTGAAGCTGACCATATGCTTTGAGATTATTATATTGGCTTCAGCGATTGGGGCATGTCATTATCCGGCTAGTTATGGGTTCTAGAGTGACCATAAAACCTAATTTCAGCCATTGCAGTATGAGAGAGAATTGTTTTATGTTCCTCAGAAGGTTGGTTCCCAGAAACTCTGAGACAATTTTTTTGGGGATACAACTTTCTCTCTTGGCTTTGGTGTAAATATGGACAATGGAGCCCCAAGAAACTGTTGGCATTGGACGTAAAGTAGATGACGGCATAGGGGTAAAGTTAACACACAGAAACCAGAGTGGAGAATCAGAAAATCTTTGTTTTCTAAATCTGTAGAAATTAAAAAGCCTTAACACTCTATATATCTTACAACATTTCAAATGAACCAGTAGATTTTGCTTATTGTTTAGAACAGTTTGAATTGGGTATTTGTCACATGCAATAAAACGGATATTACTAGCAGACAATTTATTTTATGAATGATTACAATAAATAGATATCTATTTTTGGCATTGCCATAAAGTAATATCTGAGAATTTCTATAGTGCATCTGACACTAGTAGACTGCTGTTTTATTTGGCAGGCAGACAAATTTTAATTTAGTGTTATGTACTAAAAAATAATCATTTGTTGATAATTTTGAATATTGTGTATTATAAATCAGTTAATTAGATAATCACACAGAGCTCTTATATTTGCTGTAAAGATCAATATGAATTATAGCCATTCCTTTTGATATTTTTTTTTTCTGCTCCTACCAAGAGATTCTTCTAAAGGAAGATAATGATAGTGGTTTGTATTGTCAGTTAACTTGTTTTCTTCCACAAAATATGTTGAATTCCTATCCCATGGTACTTGTGCATTTGGATTTTTTAAATGTGATAACATATTTTAATGTGACTTTTTTGGAAATAGGGTTTCTGTAGAATAAATCAAGTTAAGATGAGGTGATTATGAGGGGCCCTAATCCCACACGATTGCTGTCCTCACAAGAAGGGAGAAATGTCATGTGAGGACAGAGACACACAGAGAATGTCCTATGACAACAGAAGGAGAGACTGTAGGGAGGTGATGCTGCTGAAAGCCAAGGGATGCTGAGGATTAACAGCCATCACTAGAATCTAGGGAGGCAAAGAGCAATTCTACTGAAAGTCTCAGAGGGAGTATGACAAACCTTATGACACCTTTCAGAATTCTAACCTTTAGGTGGCTTAGTGAGGTAAGCAATTTGCCCCTTGTTACACAGATAAAAAGTGGCATATCTGAATCATTCTGTCTCTGTAACTTCCAAGTCCACTTTCTTTCTTCAACATCAGCTGTTAGCAAATTATGGCCCATCATGAGGATCAAATTTCACCTGCCCCCCTGATTTTGAAAATAAAGTTTTCTTGGAATGAAGTATGCCTTTTGCTGCTTTTTCATTACGAGGGCAGAGATTAGTTTTTGCCACAAAGACCAATAGCCCACAATGCTGAAAATGGTTATTAACTAGCCCTTCACAGACAAAGTTTTCCAAACCCTGCTTTAAACTTGCATAAGAAAATTTGTATTTTTTTTTATTTTTTTTTTATGATTTATTTATTTTTTTATTATAGATAAAAATATGCACCATAGATGTGGCCCAACTCATCACCCTCCCTCCACCCAAACCTCCCCCCTCCCTTCCTCTTCCTTGGTCCTTTCCCCATAGTCTTGAGGTATAGTTCAGTTATAGCCTTCATGTGAAAGCTATAGTTTAGCTTCATAGTAGGGCTGAGTACATTGGATACTTTTTCTTCCATTCCTGGGATACTTTGCTAAGGAGAATATGTTCCAGCTCCATCCATGTAAACATGAAAGAGGTAAAG
>CAUYPK010033736.1:0-63720 GCA_963574355.1 Loris lydekkerianus
ATCAGGAACCAGACAAGGCTGCCCATTGTCTCCATTGCTTTTTAACATTGTAATGGAAGTTTTAGCCACTGCAATTAGGGAAGAAAAGGTGATCAAGGGTATCCATATAGGGTCAGAAGAGATCAAACTTTCACTCTTCACAGATGATATGATTGTGTATCTGGAAAACACTAGACAATCTACTACAAAACTCCTAGAAGTGATCCAGGAATAGAGCAGTGTCTCAGGTTACAAAATCAACATTCATAAATCAGTAGTCTTTATATACACCAACAATAGTGAAGTTGAAAAAACAGTTAAGGACTCTATCCCATTCACAGTAGTGCCAAAGAAGATGAAATATTTGGGAATTTACCTAACAAAAGACGTGAAAGAGCTCTATAAAGAGAACTATGAAACTCTAAGAAAAGAAATAGCTGAAAATATTAACAGATGGAAACCTTGCATTTTAATCAGCTGGCTCAGCTGGTCCTGGTGGCAGGAGTCCTTATTACAGGGACCTAGGTGAACTGATAGATCAGCTTCCCCTCGGACCTTCCCTCTTTTGGTCACTCTTTCCTGTAGATTTCTTTTGGGTTGAAATGTGATGATGCACATTTCTGATTTTTGACACTGGGTGATAGTCTGTCTCCCCATTGCCTGGGTCATAGAGTTAAGTTGTCAGAGAGAATTGTAGACAGGAGAACAAATCAGGATCTCTTGCAGGAATGTCAGTGAAAGAAGACATCAGTGTCCTGCTGGGGGTTGTGTGTAGCTCAGCTTGGGCATGGAGTGAAGCTCTGAGGGATTGGATGGACTTACTATTGTCTTTGTAGCTGGAGGTACAGTTAAAAGCGGCAAGTAGGGGCTGGGGAGGTGGGTCTCAGGGCAGATCTGAGAAAATAGACTTTCATGAGTCTTGTCAGGGTTGGGGGCAAGAAAGGGGAGGAGAGACCTGAGTCCAGATTGGGCTGAACTCCAAGGCTGGACACAGGCATCCAGAATGGAGAGATCTCAAATGAAATGAAGCATATTGAAAGACTAGGGTAATGTTTTGGGACATGAAAGCCACCCCAAAAAGCTAATTTTCCTTTTGGTTGGGCAAAATCATAGCTAATTCAAAATGGATCCTGCACTTTTCATCCAGAATGATGTTTGGGCCATAGCTGTCACTTCCACCTCAACTAAGGTAGGCAGGGCTAGTCAAAGGCATTTGACATCTGACCTCAGAGACAGATCTTGGTGTGAACCCCGAATGCCACTGTGTGACACTGGGCAAAGTCATTCCACTTCTTTGAGCCTGATTCTTCATTTGAAAAATGGAGATAATACTTTTCCTATAGGATGAGAACTAGCTACACAGTGTCTGTGAAATAAAGTTTTGTAAAAGCTCAGTGATGGAGCTGTAGGACAGTTAAGCTCTACTGTACTGATCTAAGTCACATTTTTTTCTTTTAGAGATAGAGTCTCACTTTGTTGCCCTCAATAGAGTGCTGTGACATCACAGCTCACAGCAACCTCCAGCTCTTGGGCTTAGGTGGTTCTCTTGCCTCAGCCTCCTGAGTAGCTGGGACTACAGGTGCTCGCCACAACGCCCGGCTACCAGCCTTGTCTTCATCTCCGTTGATCCCATAGGCTGGCTACTGGGACTCGCCTCCCAGTCTGGGCCCGACCCCACACTTTCGGGTCAGGGGCTTCCTTCAGCTTCTATCCTGGCTTCCTGCACCCTGTGGGCTGACAGCCTACAGCTCCTGTTTGGCCCCCCTGCTCCCTGCCCGGCCTTCTCACTTCTCCTCCCTCTTTTTGTACCATTGCTCTTCGGTTATTTTCTCCAGCAGCTCAGGGCTTCTGCCTGGAATGCCCTTGTCCCTGCTTGCCACCTGGAAAACTGCTGCCCATCCTTCTGGGCCCAGCCCCAATGCTACCTCCTCTAGAAGCCTTTCTGGATGCTCTCGGGCAGAATTAGGCCTCCTTATCCTGAGCTGCAGCTCTGTTTATTCTAGTCCCTGCACGAGTGGTCTGAGCCCAGCCTGTTTTCCACTAGGATCACATGCTCCCTGAGAGCATGCACTGCTGTGATCTTGCTCTTTTTAATGCCTGATCCAGGGCCTGGCACCTAGGTGTTTAGGACACATGTATGTACAAGTTTTAGCTGAGTTCTTGCTTGCCTCGAGCCTAGACCTGGGACTGGGACACTGGGCTGCCGGAGGGCGAGTAGCGATGTGGGAGGTGGGGCCAGGGGGAGCCGAGCATAAAATGAAAATAAATAGCTAATTTCTCCTAATAATGCCTGATTTCCTGATTTGATATTCCACATTAATTATAATTACTTGCTAGGAGATAGGGCATTAATCACCGTGTGTCGTACTTCTACAGAGCTGCGACACACTGTGTGGCTGTCTGGCAGCTGGGATGTTCAGAGACTCTGACTGAGATGGAGCAAGGCTCCGTCAGAATTCCAGGAAGTTACCTGAGGCCTCTCAGGGGTGCAAAGTGTCAGTAGATTAGCCTCTGGATCAAGGGACCCTGAGCATGTGCTCTGAAGGGTGTTGCACAGAATGCCTGGGTGTGGTTAAAGGAAAGTGAGGGTGCCTGTGGCTCCGCAGCGGACATGTGAGTTCAAGTCCAAACAAAAACCGGTGATGGCCTCTTATTCTGTGTTTAGTGTCTTGTGGGCTCCAGGAGAGCCTCCCTGGGGAGCTGCCTTGCACGTATTCTGAATAATGAGGACATGTCTGGGTTATAAAGTTTTTGACTGGGCTTCAAGAGGATAGGATCATGTTTGACTTCACTCCTAACTAGTGGTGTGACTGTACCAAGCCCTTCTTTGGGTGGGCATGAGCTAGGTTCCAAAAATATGAAAGGTGAAGCCCCCTGTCTACAATTCTTTTTCTTCCCCATCTGAGCCTGTTAAAACACTCCCCATTCTTGAAGATCAGTCTCAATGCCTTGGTCTCTTCCGTTGTTGCTTCTCCTGAGCCAAACCCATTACCAGTTGGTGTCTGCTTCCCTCCCTGGGACATGCGGCAGCCGGGGCACTTTGTATTCCCTGTGGCCCGTGGAATGCTTTCCCCAGATAACCACACAGCTGGCTGCTCAGTTCTGCAGATGTCTGCAAACGTCACGTCTCCAGAGATGCCTTCCCCGACTGATCTATGTGAAACAGTCCTTCTCTCTCTCCACGTCCTGCTTTATTTTTTTATAGCACTCATCATTGCCTGGCATTTTTGTACTCACCCGTCTTTTGTTCCTCCTCTGCAGGTTAGGGGGAGAGCGGGTACCTCATTTGGTCTACTGCTACATTCTTATTTTATGACTCGTAGAGGACACTCCGTGCAGAATTGCTGAATAAATGAATGAAGGAAGGAGTGATTGAGTGGACTTCCTATGTCTCCCTTGGTGTTAAAGGGGAGCAAGTGGTTCAACAGCTCGGGCCTGAGAAGACCCAGTATTTTGTGTGACTTACAAGGGAGCTCATACCTTTTTACTGGACATCTGTTACAGGACACAAGTTTTACATTTTATCTCATTTGCTCTCACGAAACACTGAGCTATCAGTATCTCCCATTTATAGGTGGGAAAACTGAGGCTCTGAGAATTTAAGTAATTTGCTGAAGCAATGGATTTGGAATGGAGCCTGGGCCTGCCTGGCTCTTCCATTTTCCACGCAGCTACCTCCTGAGCCAGGACATAAACTCTCTGCCCCCAGGTCTGGCTGCCCTGCCCAGGGAGCTGCCTGTTCCTCTCTTCCCTCTTGCTCATCTTCCTCCCCCTGGTCTTCCTCCTCCTCTTTAATTTTCCTTGTCTCTCAGCCTGGAGCTCCTTCAAACTCCTGTTTTTCTAGGACAGGCATTTCAGACTCCAGCCAATCCACTGGTGTCCCCCGGGTCTGCTCTTAGTCATTAATCTTGAGCTCAAGGGTTGCCAGGGGAGATGTCAGGGCCTGGGTTAAAACTTTGGTGACAGCTTGTGTCAGTGATGCCAGTACAGTATCTTCTTGCAGCCACATGGAGTCTGGAGAGGTTGGGAAGCAGGAAAGTGTCTCCTCATTATCCTGTTGTTCCAGATGAACTGAGGACCCATCAATGCCCATACCCCTCTGGGCCTGTTGGGAAGATAGTGCAGAGATGGTTAGAGGAGCTGCACGCCTCACGGGCTAGAGTGATGGCAGAGGTGGTGACGGGAAGGCACCGTGAGACCCCCTCCTCTCTAGGATGCCTCCCTGTCTCGGGACTGCACCTGGTCTGGGACTCCAGGTGGTCAGCCGGATGAGGGGATCCAAGGGGCAGGCAGTAATCTCCTTGCCCTGAAGCAGTTGCAGAGGTACCACCTGTGTTTGTTTTGAGTTTGAGGGTTTTCTGGACCCCCAGTGAAGCATGTGTAGTCCAGTGGACTGCACAGCTGGCAAAGAGTACTGGGTATGAGTCTGGGTTGGACTCTCTTATTCCTTTGGGAGGGGTGACAGGCTTCAGAGGTGGGGAACGGGAGAGGACAAGAGCCTCTGGGTGGCCCTGGGGCCTCAGGCATGGGGAGATTCGGGGGTACCGGTGACATGCCTTCTGTGCCAAGCTGGCTGTCCTGGTCTCACCTTGGGTTTTCAGGTATTTTTGAACCTTCTGTGACATTCCTATGACGTACCTGTGCAGAGTTCATGGTCTCCCCTGTCTTCCAAGGGCATTTCTGGACCTTGGATCTTGTGGAGTGAGCAGGCTGGATCCCTGGGGAGCTGAAGGGCCTGGAGCCACTTGGTAGGAGGCGTAGGGTTGCTGCATTTGCCTCATGGCCCTGGGGAACAGAACTGGGGGCAGGCAAAGGGGGCTAGGGTCTCTTCCAGTTTTAATGGTTTGTGGTTTTTATAGAAAGAGGCTGGCAATAAGGGTAAGCTCTGCACTGTCTGAGTCTCCAATCCTTACCTTCCAAAGACAGGGCTGCACAGACTCAGCATGATAAGGAGCCCAGGGGACCCTAGGAAGGGACTGGGGATGATGGTGGAGGCTGGAACGGGCAGCAGGTGGTGCTGAGAGATAACGGATCACTGAAAGCCAGGGATGGCCTCCAGGGAGCTGGGCGGGAGCTGGGGGGAGGGGCACCTGAGAGCCACACCTCCTCCTTCCTGGAGCTGGGCCGAGGGTAGGACAAAAAGCCAGACCCAAGGACCTGGGCGTGGAGAGCTGAGGGGGAGAGGGATGGAGAGGTGAGGATGGGAGCTTTCTGGGCTGGAGCCTGGTTGTTTGCCAGCCATTCTCCCAGTTTGCAGTTTAAAGGAGAGGAGCTAGAGACGGAGGTGACTGGGCTATGAGATGGGTGCGTGTGTGTGTGCATCTCGCGTGTGCCCAGTGTGTGCGCATGAAGAGCCGGGGCTGCTCCTGAGGGACGTGCCCAGCTCAGCTGTCCCAGCAAGTGACCAAGATGGAATAGATGTGGCACAAAGGGAGTGGAAGTGAGGCTAAAGTCTCCTCCTTCACCTTCTCTCTTCACCTCTGCTCCAGGCTTCGGGATGGAGCCCAGGAGACCCATTCCTTGTCCTGCTGTGATTTGCTGGGCTCCTACCCCCAGAATCTCTGAGGGGACACTAGTCTAGTCCCTCCCTGGCTCAGTTGGGACACTGAGGAACCTCTCTTCCTTCCTCTCACAGGTCCCCTACCGGCCTCTCTCTCTCCTCTTTCTTTTCCTTCTCACAACCACTCCTTTCTGGGCCTCTTCTTTGCTCCTGTTCTACATGATCTCATGTTATGAAAGGAGTATGTGTTCCTTACAGAAAACTTGGAAACATGTACACAGAAAAATACATCAGAGAATAATAAGCTCAGAGCTTCGCCGGGCAGTGGTCACACCACACTGTGATCTGTTTGGTGATCCGGTGCATCACACAGCGAAGCCTACAGATGCTGTACTTATAGCATCACGACAGGCCTTTTCTCTTCATAGCAAATGCATTTCTATTTGCCATGCAAATTATTCAAATATAAATCACCATCTATCCCAGGGAGTTGCCATTATTTATTTGACCATTCAACTTTTACCAGACATTTTGGTTACATATCTTCATCATTATAAACTGCTCGATGAAGCTCTTGGTGCAGAGCTCTTTAATCTGTGTTTTGGACCATTATATCTTCCAGTTGCTTCTACCTGGGCGGTGTTTCTACCTGAGAGTAGACCCCCCCCTTCCTTCTTTTCTGAGCTATCTGGGCTTTCCCGTGGCTTGTCCATCCTTCAGCAAGTAGCCAGGGCGACACTTTTGCAAAAGGGTCTTTAGACATAGCAACAGCTATGTCCCCCGCCGCCCCCTAAAGCCCCATATCAACAATGCAACAAAACCAAAGGCCACTGCAACAGGAGGCCACCTGCCGGACTTTAGGTCGAGACCACTTCTCTTGGCCACATCATGTTCAATGTGGTTCGGTTCATGTGCTCTGTGATCCATCTGCCTCAGGCCCTGGCCAGTACCAGAGCGCCAAGGGCACAGCCCTCATGCTCCCTTCCATACTGCCACAGGAGCCTCTTTTCCAGTTTTCCCAAGAAGCAGCTGCCAACCAAGCAAAGCCCCACGTTTGCCTCAAAGACTCTGGTTAAAAACCAACCGGCGCTAGTTGTCTACTGGGCAGGGAGATCCACATTTTTAGAAAGAGGCTTGGGGCTGGGTTTAGTGGCTCAACGTCTGTAGTCCTCACACTCTGGGAGGCTGAGGCAGGTGGGTTGCTTGAGCTTAGGAGTTTGAGACTAGCCTGAGCAAGAGTGAGACCCTGTCTCTACTAAAAATAGAAAAATTAGCCAGGCATGGTTGTGCGTACCTGTAGTTCCAGTGACTCAGGAGGCTGAGGCAGAAGGATTGCTTGAACCCAGGAGTTTGAGGTTGCTGTGAGTTAGGCTGAGGCCGTGACACTCTGGTCTGGGTGATAGATGAGAGTCTGTTTCAAAAAAGAAAGAAAGAAGGAAAGAAAAAAAGAAAGAAAGCGGGAGGCTTGGGGTCCAGATCTAAAGGGGAAGGATGGACACAGCGTTGCTCAGGGGACTCTGAAAGGTCCAGGAGTCTATGGTGTAGAGGAACACCCGGACCAGCTTCCCCAGGGAAATCATCCTTTGCTGTTCGCTAACTTGTGTGTCAGACCAGAGCACGCCTTTGTGTTTGTTCTCTTGTTTCTTCTCAATTATTTATCAAGCTTATATTGAGTGACTACTATGTGTCCTGGCTCTGGGCTGGATTACGAGCAAGTTTAGGGAAAGAGCATGACATGGTTTCTGTACAGGAAGCAGACTGTCTGACAAGGAGGCTGGTGGGCACACTAATTCCTAGGATGGAAGGTGAGAGCTGGAGATAGCAGGCTCATTTCAGTGTGGGAGATTCTTCACCTGGAGACAGGGCAGAGCATTGAGTGAGTTGATGAGCTATGAGACCAGGCCTCCTAGGCAGTGTGGGCAAAGGTGGAGATGTGGGGCAGGTGGAGGGGAGGCACTGGCTCTCTGGCGGAGGTCCTGGGCTGTGGTTTGCGCCCTTGCTGGTGTAGCACTCTCCCATCTACAGGCATATACTGGTGAGTCAGAACCAGAGGACCAGGCAGGAAGATGGCAGAGGGGTGTGGAAAATGGATCTAAGCTGCAGCGAGAACTCCCCCAGGCAGGTGGCAGCTGGCGGGGCGGGTGCCCCGTGTGCTTATGAAGTACTTTCATATTTTCCTTGGGCATTTGGCTCAGAGTCCCCACCCCAGGAGAGGTCGTTCCCTCTATGGTGTGAGGGATGGAATGAAGTTATGAAATGAGGTTATGCTCATGACAGTGGTGCATGGTAGACCACAGAGCATAAGTGCCAGGCACCTGCTCTGGGGCTTGGTTCTCTGTCAGAAGTCTCCCGTATGTTTCCCTGACTTGTCCTGACAGACCGACCAAGTCCCTCCCCACCCCCCCCCATGCAGGGGAGCTGGAGCCTGAGGGTCTGACACAGTTGCAGCTGGGCCCAGGTGGCTTTCTTAAACCCAGGCTCTAGTCAGTCATTAGGCTGTATTGCCTCTTCCTCCAGATGTGAAGGAAGGGGATGTATGGTCCCCGAGTGGGGCTCAAACTGAAGTCCGGTTCTCAGGTGGCAGTGGCGAGTGTTGTAGTGAGGAGGTGAACAGGGTCCTAGGAAGAAAGAAGGACTGAAGAAAGGAGAGGTCTGGAAATCTTTGCCAACGTGACAGTGTTGACCAGGGCTTGGCCCTGTGGCATCCATTCTTCGACTATATACAGGTCTACATGTGGCCTCTTGCCAGTTGGAGACCATTCAATTCTAGATCTCAAAGGCTTAACATTCTCAGTGATACCTGACCTGAAAATGGTGTTATAGGTCTCAATAACCTGGGAGGTAGACAGGATGGGGTGGAAGACATGGTTAGAGAAGGTGCGTGAAGTCCTGATACCTGTCACCAAGGTGACACCTCTGGGGCCCTGCCCTGGTGGCTGGAGCTCTTTCTCTCTGTTCCCCTCACCCTGCAGTCCCCAGTCCCAGGCCACTATCTTAGAGTTCTGAGTCTCTCTAATTCTAGAGTAGATCCAAAGGGTTCCCTGAGATCATCTGGTTCAAATACTTTTTTCTTCAGAGACTGAAATGGAGAATTTGATTTCCCCAAAGCCACCCAGTCTGCCCTGAGGACTTGTCCCTGGGCTATGTAGTCCTGGTGATGGTGCCCACCACACCACGGACTGCTGGCCTCAGAGGTCCGAAGGCCTCAGGGGATGGTGCCCAGGTGGCCAGCAGAGGTTTAATTAAGTGTGACCTACAATGTGAGACTGAACATGCCCCTCGCCTTGGTGTTCTAACCACACTGGTAGGCAGGAGAAAGAGGAGGAAGAGAGTTACTTCTCTCTTTACCTTGGAGAAGAAGCTGTTTAAATCCAGTGGAAGAAGAGACATGAGGCCTGGGCTAGAAGGGAGAGCAAGGGCAAATTCCAGCATGGTGGGCTGGTGGGGAAAAGGAGGAAGGCAAGAGCGAGGGAAACGCCAGCTGTGGTGGGGCCAGATGGGCAGGAAGGCGGCTCCTCTGGTCATCTTGACTGCTTCAGAGAAAGGCTAGTGCCAGGGATGATTAGTAGGTGCACAGGCTGAATCCTGTCCACTTTGCCATCAACACTCTGGGATGGTTATGGGACATTGGCAATACCCTTCCTGAGTTCAGGGCCAGGCTGGGGAGCCCCTTGGGGCCAGCACTCTCCAGAGAGTCTCATTCCATAGGTCTGAAATCTGTATCTTCAACAAGCCCATGGGTATTTCTGTGGCCCATGGACCACATTTGAGAAGCCTTATCCTGGGATCTATAGAGACAAATAGACTGCTTCAGGGGGGGCAGTAGGAGCTGCTTAGGAGGATCGAGGGGTTCTCACTGATGGTCTAAGGTAGGTTGAACCCCTGCTGTGTTTCACGCCCTGTGTGAGCTCCTTAGCAGGTGCAGAGGAGCTCTGCCCCCAAGGAGTTTAGACATAAGCTGGGAAACAGAACTGTACTAGATCTTTTCAATGTGACTCAGAATGGGAGATGTGCGGACAGCTATGGCCTTACAGCAGAGACAAGGGGACAATAGGCTGGAGAGGGTGAAGGCCCTGGTTTGGGGAAAGCCTGGACTTCTAGGTTTATGCTTTCTTCTATAGAGACTCAGATAGGTAAAACTCAGCTCCATGAAGCCAAGGACTTGTCCAAGAGCATGCAGCAGCAGCGACAACATATTTCACACCTGCTCAAGGGAAATTGTTCGTGGGGTATGACGTGATCAAATGTGATTGGGGACCTCATCTTGTGTGTAAGGTGTATCGATGTGAGGGGGGCTTTTGTGCTTTATTATCGGGGAGGATGGGCCATGCTGGAGGGAGGAGGACAACTCTGAGAAAATGCTCATGTTCTGGGTAAACAGATATGGCTGGGACAGGAGGGGGGAAGGTTTAAGAGGTGTCAGACTTTTCCCAACCTCCCATAGCACCCGCCAGTGAGTGAGCACCTGCCACTCAGACTTCTGCTGAATGTCTTTACTCAAAGACTCGCAGACGAGATCTCAGTCCCCTGTTTATTGGTGGTGGAGAGAACAGACAACCTGGGACAGGTGAGGTCCAGTGGCTGCCTGGGCCTCTTAGGCAGAAAGCAGCTTTAGAGTCTGCCACTGACCCTCTTCCCCAAGGCCACAACTCATCCTCAGTGGCTCATTGGGAGCTCTAGAAAAGTCTGCGAGTGGAATGTGTGTGAGGAACCAGGGTAAGAAGCAGTGGTGACAATCTGAGTCGATGACTTCCTCCCTCTTCTCTGATGTCGCAGACAGATGTGCAGGAACTCCGGGATGAGGCAACACAGCTTTGCTCCCTGCTCTTGCCAACCTTCCAGGTGAGCCTCTGCCAGTCAGTCAGTGTCTTATCAGCATGGCAGGGAATAAAAGGTAACGAATGCCCTGCTCTTCCATCCGTGGAGGCAGCCAGACTCGGTAAGGACCACTGTGGCAACCCAGGATCTGCCTCCCCCCACTTCCCCCAGCAAACAGAGAAATAAGCTCCTTCTCTAATCTGAGTTGAGGGCAGAGAAGAGCCCTAACGGCCAGAAAATTTAGGGTTGAAGTCCTGTTTTATCTTGGGCAAGTCACTTGACCTGAAAGCATTTGAACACAGCATAGTAGTGAGGAGGAGGAAGCTTAGGCTCCTTTTAATCTTCCCAAAGAGGATGGGTCCTCATGTAAGCTTGGAGACGTGCTTTGGGAACTTGGTAAGGAGGTGCTCTGGTTAGTGGCTTGGGTAAGGGTGGAAAGGGTAAGGTGAAGTTTCATCTGGGAATCTTACCTTCTTTGTTTATAAAAGTTTCATTTTATTTGTAATTGGCTCGGTGCCATAGCTCAGTGAGTAGGGCACCAATCTCATACACTGGGGCTGGTGGGTTTGAGCCCAGCCCAGGCTAGCTAACCAACAATGACAACTGCAACCCCTAAATAGCTGGGCATTGTGGCGGACACCTGTAGTCCCAGCTACTTGGGAGGCTGAGGCGAGAGAATCGCTCAGGCCCGAGAGTTTGAGGTTGCTGTGAGCTGTGACGCTGTGGCACTCTACCCACGGCTACATAGTGAGACTTTGTCTCAAAAAAGGAAAAAAAAATAGTTTTATTTTATTTGTAATTGACACATAGTAACTCTACACGCGTGTGGGACACAGTGCGAGGCTCCAATGCATGTGTAACTTGTGTGATTAGGTCAGGGTAATGTCATAACATCACTTTAAATATGTATCTTTTTTTGTGGCGACAACATTCAAAATCCTCTTTTCTATTTATCTTGAAATATACAACATATTCGTATTAGCCTATTGTGTAATAGAATACCAGAACTTGTTCTAACTGTAACTTTGTATCCGTTAACCAACTTTTCCTCATCCCCCTCCGCTCCAACCCTTCTCCCAGCCTCTGGTAACCACTGTTCTCCTCTTTGCTTCCATGTCATCAACATTTTTTTATTTTAAAGATTTTACATATAACTGAGATCATGTGGTTATTTGTCTTTCTGTGCCTGGTTTATTTCACATAACATAATGTCCTCTAGGTTCATCCACATTGCCACAGATGACAGGATTTAATTCTGTTTTATGGCTGAATAATAAGGAATCTCACCTTCTGAAGAGAGGTCTAAGGAGGAAAAATAAAAGGGAACAAAGAACTTGCAGATTTTACTCCTGACATAAGGCCTTGGGCAAGAACTTGTCAGCTTCAGCCTTGTGCCTGCCCTCCCTGCCTGACTGGGTCCAGCTTGGAGCCTGGATGGGGAAAGCAAAACAGGGAGATGGCGTCAAGATAGGAGGGTAGGCACAGTGTGGGGTGGGGTGTCTGCAATATCCACGTAAGCATAAAAATTTTTTTTTTCTTCCCTGGGACATGGATTAGTGCAATAACTAACCTCCCAGCTGCTTTCTGGATTTCTTCTTCGAGTCCATCATGCACACCGCTTCTAGATTAATCTTAAAATGATGGTCGAAGATAAACCTCCTCCACTCTCTTTCAATTCCTTGCAAAAACAAAACAAAAATAACCTGCTCCGGTCGGTAATGTCTGGCTCTGAACTAAAACACTGTCTATCTCCTTGGTTTGGCACTTTTCTATCCTGTAATCTATAAATGTCTTTTCCTGTGTATGAATCTCCCCTAGGAGACTGGAAGCCTATTGATTTATTTTCATATTCATCATTTTAACAAAAATGTATTAAATCTACATTGGGGCCATGGCAGCGTGCTATGTGAAACATACCTCTTTGTCCTCAAGGAGTCTGTCTCGTCCTGAGAGGACGACAGACACAGAGGCAGAGGATGACAGAGCAGTGTGATCATTGACACGTCTGCTAAAGGCGTGTGCAGGAGGCTGGGATGTAGTGGTCCTTCTGGAAGTCTCATAGGAGTGGCAATGTTAGAGCTGAGCCCACCTTGAAGAACGCACGGGGATTAACCAGGTGGAAAAGGAAGCTAGGGGGTTCTTCTTGACTGGATGGAACATTCAAAGGCCTGGAGGGAAATGGTGGAGAGAGAGAAGGAGAATAGAAAAGAGACCTACAAGTGCCTGAGGCCTGGTGTCTCTTTGCACTCAATGAGATGGGCAGAAGTCACATCCTCCAGGGAGTGGCTTCGTTTTTGAGAAGCTCAGCTTCTGAAGGCAGTGGGAACTCCTGGAGCCACTTCCGATGAGGTGGCAGGGTGGGGTGGAGGTGGAGAGGTTCCTATGGTTTAGGCTTCCTAGAGGACCACTGCAGCCTTTTAGGAAAGACGCAATGAGGGTCTGAACCACCTGCAGCTGCAGGAAGGGAGGGAATGGATCTGCGTGGCAAAAGTCAATCTGATGAAAAGCATGACTGGCTGAGCTTCGTTTCTCTCATCTCACCTCTCTTAACCCACGTCATAGTATCACAGGGCTGGAAGAGAACGTAGACATCATGTGGCCCAGCCCATTACACAGATGGAGAAAACCAAGGCCCAGTCAAGAGGCATGCTTCAGCTGTCAGTAGGCTGAAGAGAATCTGAAGGTTGAATTCACTTGCGTGTGACTTTGTGTCTGAGGGCTACCTCCTCACCACTCCTGAAAAAGAGTGAGTGTCCCTTCCTACTAGGTGGGAATGAGTCTGAGTTAGGCTCGGGCATGAGAAGGGGAGGGGGCATGAGAAGCCATGCATCTGGCAATGCTGTGCAGAGGCCCTTGATGCTACTGCTAAGAATAAGGCCCAAACTTCATTTTAAAAGATGACTTGACTAGAAAGACCCTACTGCACTTTAGCTCTATGTGATATTAGGAACAGCAATAAAAGATAGGACTGTGAGACTATGAGCTTTTCACACTATCATCTAGAAAGTGCGTTGGTGGTATAGCGGTGAGCATGGCTGCTTTCCAAACTACCATCTAGAAATGCAAACTGAAGTCTGTTGGAAACTTCTCGAATTAAAACATGATGGCTTTCCAACTATCCAAAACTAGAAGAGCCAAGAATTTCAAAGGGATACTTTAGCAACTGCCATGGTCAAACTTGGCTCAGTGTCAATTCCAGAAGCTAGGAAGTCAATAGCTATCGAAGGTACCTGAAACAGCACTTGGGATGGAAAAAAAAAGACAGTGGGTAGCTTGCGAGAATTTCAGACATCTGTGAGGCGTGAATGAACACAACTCTTAGAATCCCTGGAGAAGGGCACAGGCCTACCCAATGGTTTAGTTTCTTGATGACTGTAATTATGCACCCATAATGCATGTTCTAGGAGAGGAAAAAAGGCAGCCAGGCCCTGGACTATATAATACTCTCAGTCTGTGTGCAGCATCTGACATGTTTTCTTAATAGCAAAGGCCTTGGACACGCTGTAGACTGCTTACTTTGGCTTTAACTAGTTTTACCCAGGGTGTTCCTACCATGCTAGAACATGTCAAGCAGAAGGGAAGAGTATTTCAATCCAGGCCTTGTGGGTTTTAGAAGCTGTGGTTGAACTGATGTTGATGGAAAAAACAAGTAAACAATGAATTTGGAGTTAAAGAACCTGCACTGGATACTCCAGTTGTCATCAACTGTCACATTGCTAAGCCTGCTTCTTCTTTGGAAAATAAGACATTTGTACACATTTTTTTTTAGCACCCACTTATGAGCAAGAACATGTGTCTTTAACTTTCTATGTTTGGCTTGTTTTACTTAAGATAAAAAAATGTGTACCCATGGATGTAGAGGGTGGAATGACAGACAAGGGAGACTCGGAAGGCTGAGTGGGGGCAGGGGTGGGTGGTAAGAAATTACTTCATGGGTTCAATGTACATTTTGGGGTGATGAATACCCTAAAAAGCCCTGACTTGATCACAATGTAATCTGTGCATGTAACAAAATTGTACTTTTACCCTGTAAATTTGTACAAAAAAAGAAAAGAGAAAGAAAAATAAGACATTTATGAAACGAGCTCCCTCTACTTCTTGGTCATTTTGTAGTTAAATGTAAAAGCCCTTCCATCTTGGGTTGGCATTTGGTGTTTGGCAGAGGGGGGATGAAGACCCGGAAGAAACCTCGGTGAGGGACAGTTCAGTAAATGAGCCTATTAGGTGAAGTCCCCGTTGTCCGTGTGCGGTCGCTGAGTCGCGCTATTTGTCTCTTTGTTCAGAGGAGAGAGCTTTCTCTCGATGATTTTGAGTTGCCCTTGACCCTGTGGAGGGCACTGAACCCCCAAATGTCTCAAACATTTTTTCACCATAGTAGCAGTTTTTACTTTCTTTTTAAATTGGGCACCTGCCTGCATTTGGTGGCAGCTTTGTTAATTGCTCTGTGGAGGGGAGGCAGGTTGCTCCCAGGGTGGGGATGCTCCCCTTGACAGGCTGGCTACCACAGTTGTTTGCAAGTTGTGCCAGCTGCCAGGTACCAGCAGGAGACCCGTCAGACCAGTGAGAAGGCAGTCGGCAGTCTGGGCAAGGTGCAAGCCACCCTGGACTCCCGGGCCAAACGCACCCAAGCCTTGTGCAGGGGATCCCCAGCATTGTCAAGTCTCTCTCACTCTGTGGTGAGTCAACCAACAACACGGGACAATGTCTCAATGTCTTCCTCTTGCTCATCTCTGGGTCCTTGATTATCTTGGTGATCAAGATAACTATTTTCCTGGCTTTCTGCAACGTGTACTTCTAGAAAAGAAAAGTGACAGAGAACAACCTCCTCCTGCTGCAGACATGAATGGTCACATACAGCAATGCTCCTAAGATGCTTTCTCTTAACATTCAGTACTTAACCTAACAATTCTTCTCTGTATTGACAGAAGTTCTCACTTGAACAGGGCTGTGTCTCAGAGCACACACCAACTTCTGCCCTGTGTCGAGTTGCTTCTGTATGTGTCTTTGCCATTCAGCTAAGGGCTGTCAGGAAGACACCTCTGGTGGAACCGAGTTGGTTCATGGGTTCCTTGTAACAGAGGAGTAAACACACCTCATGGGGAAAGAGGGCGACTTGGCTAGAGAGTGTTAGAAAGGACTTATTATAGGATTTGGGCTCAGTCAAGTAATTTTGGGACTCAAGGACCTGAAGGCAGCAGGCTTCCCGTTGAATTGGATGCTTTTAGGGAGAGGCATTCATTCTATGATTGGGGTTTTAATACATTTGTCCAGAAGGTAGGAGGAACAAAGTGGGGCTCAAGCCATAACTGACAAAGAAGCAGCCGTCACTCATATGAGTCAGAATATGAGGTTATCTGATCATTTTTGTGGCTCAAAGAACACAAAGGGCTGAGGGGGCCAAATCAGCATCTGGCAGGGGGGCTTTTCTTCTGCAGTGCTCGCTTTTAGGCCAAGGGCAAATTCAGGCTACAAAACGTGAATCTGTGACATTCAGGTCTTCATCATCGCCAGCGTTTTGCAGATTGGGAAGTTGTTCAGAGAATACTGTCTGTGCTTGGACAGGAGTTACTATCTCCTGTTCCTTTTGTGGCAAAGCAAGTTTTTAGTCTCCAGAGATGACAAGGGCCACAGAATAACATTAAAGGCTTTGAACAGCACACACTAGCCCGTTGCAACACAAGTGGTGACCAGAAACAAAAATGATTGAGGGTTCTTCAAGCAGACCCTGAACACAAGGGCCTGAGTTAGCGTCTCCAGGCAATGAAAATGTGTTCCAAATCCAACCGGTCTTTTTCTAGAGATCCAGGTGGCTTTTTCTTGTAGCCTACTTAGACTGCTCTGCTTGAGCCTGCAGTGTTTATATAGGTTCAGCAAGAAGGCTTGGCTATACTGTAAATTCCCCTTCAGCTGAGATGAAATTAAAATCCATGTGATCTTCTCTGACAACTCTGGGTTACACCTTTAAATTTAAACTGGTTGGTTTGACTTTCGGAGCCTGAAGTTGTGTAATCAAAGACGCCTAGCAGGGTCAGGGAAAAGTTTTGGACCAACTCTTTTGGCTGAACGATCCTTACAGTGGGAATTGCAGTTGGTGTGGTACACATGGGAAGTGAGTCACTTGTCCTGACTGGCAGTCTTCAGGTGGCCTGCGCTTGCCTCTTTTGGGAATTTTGTGGACATTCTTCTTTTCAGGGAAGCACTGTCCACAAATGGGGTGATAATTTTAAACATCTGAAAGTCACTAGAAATTGTCCTGAAAACAGAAGAAAAGTTAGTGTGTAGCAGGTGGGTATAAGCCTGATGTTCACATAAGAAGTATAATAATAGTATCCCAGCGGGGGACAGACTATATTGAGAATATCATTTGTTGCAACAGGATTGAGCCAGTTTCTCTGCATAACCCTTAAGGTGGGACGCTTTCCTGAGTGGAGTTGACTGCATCCAAGGGTCCTGGTCCCACACAGCAAGGGCTTTAGCTGAATCCTATTACTGCCCTCCTCAGCACACTTCTAGTTGAACAAAATTGGGTTTATTGACTCATTGTTATGAAAGAGAATAAACATTGTGGGGAAGTGTGGGGCATTTGACACACCTTTTCTTTTTCACGTGTCTTCTTTGACTGGCCTGGAAGTTTTGTGAGGACAGCGCCTGGGCCTGCTGTCCCTCTTTGCATCAGGAGTGTCTCTGAAGAGCATAAACCGACTATAATGGCAAGACTATCCGCAATGTTAGTTTCCATTTCTGACACGCTGAGTTTTGCTGCTAGGGTTATGGTGACCCAAGCAGAAGAATAATTTTGACACAGGGTCAAAGTTCAATTTATTTTAGAATTTAAGCTTGGGATTAATTGTAGGAGGGAAACTCATATCAGAGGACTTTCAGGAGGAAAGCCACTTTCCAAAACATTGAAAGGGACAGTCACGAGATGTTTGTCATCAGTCAACTTTAGACTGATGAATGGAAACAAACACACTAGTGAGTTATTTTTTCTTCAGGGGGAGAAGACCTCAGGGGGGCAAAACATAACAGGATTAAGAGGAAGGAGGTCAGGTTGAGAAATCTTTTAATTAGTTAATGGAAGGTGTCAAAGGGTAATCACAGATGAGATTTGCGGTAAAGAGGAGGAAAAAGAGGGCTGAAGAATCAAAACTGATCTTGCTCTGCCGTCTGGGGTGGAAGCAGTCCACTTCTACAGTCAGCAGGCTGCCTGTTGTCTTAGGCAGAGGCTGTCCTTTCCTGCAGTCAGCTTTTTCTCGAGAATTTGTAAGCACCTTCAGCTTGAGGTTTTCAGCGGAACGAACTGTCTGGTAGTTAGATAAGTAGTCATCTTTTCAGTGGGAAACACAACCCAGCCTCACCACCTTGGCGTTGTGCTGCTGTGTTAGTTGTTAACAATTCTTGATAAGGGCTTTCCAGTCTCAGGGCTGTTTTTGTTCAGGTTTTCAGAGGCTTCCTGAACCTCGCAGAGGGTTGATGCAAGCATTCCAGATGTGTGAATGTCACTGCATCCAGGGTCTTGGTCCCAGGCAGCAATACCCTCCCCAGCACACCTGTAGTTAAACAAAATTGGGTTTATTGACTCTTTGCTATGAAAGAGAATATACATTGTGGGGAAGTGTGGGGCATTTCCATACAACCTCATGTGTTCTTCTTGAATGGCCTGAAAGTTTTGTGAGGACAGAGCCTGGGCCTGGTGCCCCCCTCGTGTCAGGAGTGGCAGCTGGCACAGAGTGAGTGGCTCCGCAGGTGCCCTTAAAATTATCATCTGGAGAAGACATTAACCTTTTAAATGGAGGCCTCTTACCTGGAAGGGCTGACAAATGTCATCCCTTTCCCCAGAGGCCAAAGAGGCCAAAAGGAAGCCATGGACATGGACTCATCTGCAGAGAAGATGAAGATGGAATGCTCCAGAGAAAGCAAACCCCAAGCTAGAACCCTCCTTCCTATGGTTTTCCAAGAGTGGATGGTTGAGCTTCTACTTTGGACTAAGTTGTCAGCATGGTGCCTGCGTGGGGTGGGGCTCATCAGAGGAAGGCCAAGCCCTGAGGGAGAAGGGAACCCACAGAGCTGCCTCTGCCTGGGGAACCAAAGTTATAAGAACAGCAGGAATAATCACAATCCCCCCTCCTGCTTATCTTGGTTTAGCTTGCTCCTCCTTCCCTGCGTTCCTTTCCCTCTATCCAGAAGGGATTGGCTGAGACAGGATTGGGGCTGGGAGGAGAGTGGTTAGGCGGCGTTTGGGGTGGAGTCAGGGAGGGCAAAGGTCAGACTAGGGCTGTGGAATGAGACTCAGGGCAGGGCTCTGGCCAGTGACCCCGCAGGACCCACGCTTGTCCTGATCCTCCTCACCCCTGATGATCTGGGGAAGCAAAGACTAAGGGAGGCAGTTCCTGAGCCTGGGATGATAATGCGCCCCACTCCCTGGGGGGCTCCACTCTCTCCCAGGGCAGTAGTCTCCCTCCTTCCTGACTTCTCTCCCTCCAAATCCATCTTCATTAGGAGCTATAAACGTCAGAATCAGAGCCCTTGGAAGGCTGTTCCTAGATAAATAATACTTTTCATATTTAATTTACGAGTAGTTCTGCAGCTCTTTGGGGTGTGCTGGGTTAATTAAGAGCTGAATTAGATGGAGCTGCATCTCCCTAAGGAAACTCAATTAAACTCTTTTTGACAAAAAAAAAAAAAAAAAAAGGTGGTTGAAGAAAGAAGTCCATTGGGGGAAACGGTAAACTGTCCCTTCATCATGACCTTGAACTAGGACTGGCTGCAGGGAAGCTCTGGACCCTTTTGTCCAGTATTTCCCTCCTTTTCTTTTTTGGAGCCTCTTCTGGTCCCTGAGTCAGGTGGTCCAGGTCTGTGGGAGGTGCGGGGGACTGACCATGGTGAGCCAGGTCAGCTTTTCTGGCTGGTAAGGTGTTAATATCCCCTGCCTCCCACCCCTGGAGCCAGGAAACTAGCCTGGAATGGGGCCAGCAGCCCCTAAGAGCCTGCCAGGAGGTAGGTGCCAGAACTGTAGCTCTGAAACTCCAACCCCCCATTTCCAGAGCTTCTACCCCCACACTCATCCCCCTTTGCTAGGGCGGGCCAGAGAGGGCTTCCTGGCGTGTGCATTCTGAACATTTCAAGTGCAGTCCATGAAGTCCCCCTTCTCATGGGAGAGCTTTCTCTCTCCCTCTGCCTTCTACTGGGAAGCCTGGAGCCAGGCTGCTGGCGAGGCTGCTGTGGGAGGAGAAGGCCCCTTACGGTGACTCAGGGGATCTAACTAATGAGCTCCAACAATTTGGTTTAACCCTCCTGCTAATAGCTGAGGAGACCAAATCCCAAAGAGGGGAAGAAATTGGCCAAGGTCCTAGTTTAGTTGGTACAAAGATGGGGCCAGGATTCTAGGCTGTCACCACCAACACATTCCAATGCCCATGTTTGTGTAGACGCGCGTACACACACATGCACACATGTGCACATACCCCTTTTACAGGCTCTGGGATTCCCAGAGGTTCTTATAAACTCCGTTCATCTAGACTCACCCATCTCTAATCCAACAGCCCACATGTCCTCTCATGGGCAGAGATGGACCTACTGGGCCATGAGCTGATTCTCCTGTATACACAAGAGCCTCCCACACATCTGGTGACTGTTCCATACTTGTCACAAAGTCTGCACACTCACAGAGTAACAGATACTGTCAGCACCCTCTGTGTCCCCAGACAGAATCACTAAGAACCAAGTGATCTCAGACTATCTCCTGACCTTACTGCCACACACTCACCATCCTTGCGTAAGCCTCAGGCGGGGGAGACAGTCTCTCTGCTGAATGTGCATGTGCACACATGTGCACACCCCCCCCCCCCCAGACACACAGAGCACAGGGCTCAAGTGCAGACTGCTCCCTAGTTGTACAAAAAGAATAGAGTACTCCTTACGACTGTCCCTCAGCCTCCTAAGCAGTAACTATAGACTTTCAGCAAGTGGAAAGTGAACCTTCTTGTGAAAAATAGGGACAGCCACGTGTGGGACAGAAGGGCAGTCCTCAGAGGAAGCAGGTGCAGGACATCACTCTAACCCATGGAGCTCTCTAGAGGAGGCCACTTGTCCCCTCATCTGTCAGACTGGCCTTTATGACATCTTACACATTGAGGACCTGTTTCCCTCAGGGCTCCTACAGGTGACCAGGCTGAAATTGGCCTCTTGTCTTTGCCTTTGGTCAGATCTCCCTCCTGTGGCGAGATGCTGGGACCTAAACAGAGGGGGCAGGGGCTCTTGGAGGGGAGGGAGCTCTTCTGATCTTTCTGCCTTTACCTGGCTTCTGATTTAGGGTTCACTTCCAGTGCCATAGCTGAGTTCAGACTTGAGGCAGACCTGGTTTCTCTGCCTAGGTCTCTGGGCTTCTCCTTCTCCCCCTTTGATACCTTTCAGGAATTCATCTGGACAGATTCTCCGGGGGGGATGGGCTCCCCAAACCTCTGTTAGGGCCTTCACCTTGACTTTAGCACTAGGAGGGCCTCAGAGATTATTTCCCACAACCCAATCTTGTTGGGAGAAAAGAGGAGACTTGGCTGGCAGCATGCAGCAGATTGGGGACAGATAGGACCCAGACTGGGGCTCCAGGCTCTGTCAGTCTCTTTTTTCCTGACTCTTTGCTCCACACATTGATAGGGCGGCCTTGCTAATAAACTAACAAAGAAAAACTAACAGAAAAAGGAGAAAACTCACAATACATGACTGCCACTTTGAAGGGAAAGATCACAGCTCAACAGCCCCTATTTGATTAACTGCCTGGAGCTTAACTTGTTATGACTAAGAGTTTTATTTTAACGTCCTTGAAGAGCTCTGAGCAGACAGAAGGGGTGCAAGCTGCCTCTGACCAGATCCCATTCCAAGGACCCCCATAAGCCACCCTCACAGGGAAGAGAACAAAAAGGCAAAACAGATGCAGCCATTTCATAGCTGTGTCCTGCTACCCGCTGGCAGCAATCACTCTTTTTTTAATTTCTTTGTTTTTATTTTATAAAAATCCCCAAATACTTTACTCTCTCTGCTGGCACTTCTCCTCTCTTTCTTTGTGCCAAGCCCTTTCCCCGTTTTGGGAAGTAAAATAAATTTTCATTCTTTAAAACTACTCTTATCTTTGTGTCGAGAATCCTTTCTCATCCACACTGTGAGTTGCTCCCGACACATGTCATAGTGCTTTCTCATCTTTGCTTTTCTTTCATTGCTTCCTCTTTACCTTGTATAGGTGCGTCTTGCTTTATATGGCAGGTAAGTTCTTTTAGACAGTATTTGTAAAGAGAGGTTCTATGCATCATATTGTATCGTAAAGTGTGTCCTCTCTTTCCCAGAGAAGTTGCTTTTCAGGCCCTTGTGTTTGCAGGGTCTGTATATACTCCCTTTGATCCTCACAAGAGCCCTGAAAGATGAGAGGGTGGGCAGCGTGGGCTCTATGGTTCAGATGAGGACACCAAGGTCCTGGGTGGTGAAGCGACTCCCAAGAGATAGTGAAGGAGCTAGACTTCCTGCTCTTTGTCTTTTGGTGGGTAGTGCTTGTCAGACCTACTCAGCGACTGAATCCCATGTTAGATTAAATATCCAGTCTGGACACACTGGATTGCTTTGGTCTAGTTCTGTGTTTTCCAAAGTGTGTTCTGTAGAAAACTGGTTCTGAGAAGTCCACTGTGATGAAAGGATTCCTTGGTCATGTAGATGGTAGGTGAGAAAGTGTTGTACACTGTGCCTCCCTCTTGGAGATTGGCCCTGGATGTTAGCACGTTAGTATGTTAAAGGCTCTGGGGGGCCTGCTGTGAAAACTTGCTTAGCTCTGCTTTCCCCTATCTTCTCAGACCATACAACCCTTTATTCCTGGTGGTACTTGCTCTATGCATCACACAATGGGAAACCCTGGTCTAGTTTGTTTTCTGTGTTAATCTGATTATCCCCTTCTCAGGTTGAAGGGAGGCCCATTGCCATCTCCACCCAATGGGGCTTTGCTTGCTTGCTCCCTTGGATATCATAGTCCCCCTGTACTCTTCAGGGTACAAGAATCTTTAGCTATTTTCTCTGGCTCCTTAAGTAAAAGGGATAAGAGCAGGGAGGTTCTTGGTGGGACAGGGAAGAGTCTGGAAAAGCTCAGTAGACTTAGTGGGGGCAGGAGGTCTGTGGAGGTTAGACCAGGCGATCCTGGAGCATAGAAGGAGCAGGGCCTGGATATGCGTGGAGGAGGGACCCTGGTCAAGCCTGCTGGCCCTGGGCATCTGCCTGGGGCCCTGGTCTCACCCACTGTCCCCCACGCTCATGGCCTCCCTGCTCCTGCCCCGTTCCCCTAGTCTTTTCCATCGTGCTCCCTCAGGAGTATCACCCCCCCCACCACACCTCTTCTCTTCATTCTGACCACAGCTTGAGTTTCTGCCTTTTGCCTCCTGCTTGGAGCCTGAACTGAGGTCCCGTGGAAGCATTTCCTCCTCTTTTTTGAGTATATTGTCAGCTCCTTCCACCTGCCTATCTATTGTGTCCCATTCTTTGAGACTTTCTTTGGAGTTGGAATTATAATGCCTTCCCCAGAGCAGGGCCTCCAGGTACCTGCTAGATGAGGGTCAGCGTTCCCCTGGTCTGTGTCTGCTCATACTGTGTACTGCCACCCTTAGAAGTACTTCCAGTCCTGGTCATGCCATTTGCCCTCAGAAAGAAGGGCAGGAGGGCCCTTCCATCTGTCTCCACTCTGCTCATTCCACACTGCATGAAGGCCAGTCTTTTTCTGTAGACTCTTAGTGACTCATCAGCACTTTGAGTCAACTAGGGCAATAAAGGTTTCTTTAAGGCAGTATCTGTCTGCCTGGGCCCCTCCTGGATTGCCTGCAATTGGCTTTTTGGGTGCAAGGGCAGGAGCACCCTTTCCCCTGATGACTTATGATGGTCTTTCAGCTGTTTCCTTCCAACCCCATGTGTGGCCTGTCTTCCAGGCCTCCAGCCTGGCCATTCATTCAATGTGTGAGAGGACGGCAAAGACCTCTGGATGTAAGGTCACTTTGGCCTTGGAGAGGCCATATTTTGTCTCACTCCCCCAAATAAAGGAGGCTAGTGCCTGCCTCATAAGTTTAGTGGGGGTGAAGTGCAGTGAAAAGAAAATACTTTGGAAGTTCTGATAAAATACATGCGGTATGTCAATTTCCCCACCTGAGAATGAAGTAACTGACCTCCAGGGCTTCAATGCAGGTGAAATGATGGCATGTAGCCCATGATAGGTGTTTGGTAAAAGAGAACTTCTTTCCATCATTCTTACAAAATCTTCCTCCTACTGGGTGTCAATTACTAGCAGCCTGGGTCTCAGTCATCTTCTCAGACTCCTCAAGCTCTGTGCATTCTTTACCTAAAAGCATAACAAGATTCAGGCCCCAGCTTCTGCTCCCCACCAAGCCCTGGAATGGTCACTCTAGTGCAGTGTCTGCCACACCTCTAATCAATGATTTAGGTTTTTACTTGCCCTGTGGATGATGGTGTCCAGGAATGTAGGACTGTGACTCCCTTGTTGAGCACTTCTATTGTGTTGAATCAATGAAGAATCCATCTGGAAAAACAACTGTCTGCTATCTGCCTGGACACAGGATCCTTCTTAACTTGTCTCCCCTGGGACTCTGAGAGCCCCAGTGGAGGCTCTTTTCAGGGAAGTAGTCTGGGAACCCGCAGGGCACACCTGGGTTTTCACTTGGTCTTCACTCTAGCCACCTCACCAAATCGCACCTCCTGGACTCTCCCACAGGATCCCTGTCCTCCCTCCCTCCCTGCCTCCTCCTGCAGGATTCTGTTTCTGTCAAAGGTGGTCCAAGGTCGGCTCAGGGCAGTTAGCCCCTCTCTGTGGGCAGGCTGGGGCCTGGCCCAGCCCAGCCCTCAGGGGCAAGGATGAGGCAGCGTGAGGCAGTGAAGCTGGAGCCTTGGTGCGGCAGTGGCATTTGGATCTGCATCTTTTCTTTCTCCCTGAAGGGTGGGTAGGTGGGCAGCAGGGTGAATAGCTAGACAGGGTTATGTGCAGCCCTGTGGGCAGTGTTTTATTCCTGGGATGGGGAGCGTCTCTTCCTCTCCAAGGCTCAGGCTGTGCTTCTCTACACGAAGGATGGAGGCTGAGGTCTGCTGTCCCATCATGAATGGGGGGTTGAGTGGTTCAGGCTTAAGCCCACATCTGGTATCTTGCTTTGGGGTAGGTAGGAAAAGTTTACTTGCTGGGTTACTTTGACCTTGCACTGTGTGGTCACTTTTGCCATTCATTTGGCAACTACTTAGTGACTACCTGTATGAGCCAGGTCCTGAACTAGGCCCTCAGCTAGCAGAGGCGGGTGAGCCAGGGCCCTGACCTCAAGGACCTTCCAGTCTAATGGGAGACAGGTGCATAAACACAGAAAGGCGCAAAATGGTAGTGGGGGAAGTGCATAAAAGCCCAATAGATTCCATTTTCACAGGACGGGGTTGGGGAAAAGCGTGACAGGAGGTGACATCAGGCTGAGCAGCTGCTACCCAACAATGAGGGTGAGGTGCGGACATTGGGCAGGAGTTGGCTCCTCTGCAAAATGGAAGGGCAGCAGGCCAGAGTGTTTTGCCTGGGGTGGTACAGGGCAGAGGTGGCCCAGGGCACATGGAAAAAGGGGCAGGCCAGCATCTGACAGCCTGACCAGGGGCAGTCTCATGGTCAGCCAGAACCAGTGCCAGGGCAACCTCTGAAAGATAGCCAGAGGCATCAAGCCAATTTTATATAAGGCAAGTGCAGGGTGGGGACTTGCAAATGGTTTGTTCAGACTCCTGGTCTACCTAGCACATTTGGAGTTGGCTTTCTGGGAAATTACTGGCCCATCAACAGTCACTGTCCTGCCCCAGGGTATGGGAACACAAATGGACCAGAGAGAAAGTAGCCTTGCCCTCCTTGGAGGAGTGCATCCTGGGTACTCATCCCTGCCCCTGCATGCTGGGGCTGGTCCTGCTGTCTACTCCCATGCAGCTGTCCTGACAATTCCCTTTGCAGGCCCTGAACGTGTTCCCACGTGTCAAGATTCACTTGCTTTCTTTTTCTCTCCCCGTAAGACAGATTTGAAACAAAGGCTCTACTTGTGGGGCTGTAGAGTGCCTCAGTGTCCCTCCTGCTTTGATTGGCACTCCAATTGCTAGGCACTCTCCTTGCTCAGTCCTGATGAAGCTGGAGGTCCTTGGAGGGCTAGGTCCCCTCTCTGCCCCTTGTCTTCCACTTTCCCTCTCTGGCTCCAAAGGTGGGGCTTTGCATATCCCCAAGCAAGGCCCGGTGTCCCCTTCCAGGAGTCCATATTCTTTTTGTTTTTGTTTTTGCAAGGTTCAGCAGATATGCCATTGGTGAGGGGAGTCGATAATTAGTGGGTAGGGGACAGGAACTGGCAGAGGGACCCTTTTCAGGAAGTCTTGAAGCCATGACAATATTAGCCGACATTTATTGAGCACCTACTACATGCTTGTTGCTTTGTTCAATACTTAATTTAATGCATTTGTCTTCCTTCTTCCTCTCTACTGCTCCATTTAAAATGGAGGCCCAGAGAATAGATGAGAAGAGTCAGATGCCAAAGTCCCAAAGCTGGCATGGATGTGGAGAGAAGGGAACACTTTTATACTCCTGGTGGGACTGCAAACTAATACAGCTTCTACAGAAAAAAGTATGGAGAACCCTCAAAGAGCTAAAAGTAGACCTTCCATTGACCCCGCAATCCCATTACTAGGTGTTTACCCAGAAGGAGAAAAATCACTTTACCATAATGATGTTTGTACTAGAATGTTTGTCACAGCTCTTGCCAAGACATGGAGTCAACCCAAGTGACCATCAACCCAATGAATGGATGAATAAATGGTGGTATATGTATATCATGGAATACTATTCAGTCATAAAAAGATGGAGACTTTACATTTTTTGTATTAAACTGAACGGAGTTGAAACATATTCTTCTTAGTAAAGTATCACAAGAATGGAAAAGCAAGTATGCAATGTATGCAATACAATAAGAAACCAATAGATAAGCAACTACATGTTCACATGAGAGAGAAAAACTCAATTAAATGCAAGGGGGGAGGAGAGAAGGTTGCTTCTTCAGCAGGCCCTTGGAGCCTTTTTCTAGGGTTGTTCTTGTCAAAATGGGCAGCCCTCCCCACTTCCCACCATGTCCCTGGATTGGCAGAGTGTCAGCCATACCTGCTTTCTTGGAGATGGGCAGTGGAGAGTAGGGGCAGAGGGTCGCATTGACTATGATACTGGGTCGTGGATGTAGGAGCTCACTTGCTTGGTGGGGTGAAGCAGGTGCTTACACTACAAACCCCTCTCTCAGGGACCCTATTTTAGTGTCCTTCCTTTGGGGCCCAGGCCCTGACATCATCCCTCTTCCTGGGCTCTCTGCCCCTCTGTGTGCCTTCATCTTCTGGCCAGCAGCCCTCCCCTGCTCTGACTGTCCTTCCCACTATGGCCCAAGGAGTGGGGCAGGGAGCCAGCGGGGCACCTGGCTGCCCTGGACTGTGTCTCTTTGCTCTTTCCACAGCTTGGCTCACGTCCCTGCAGGCAGTGGTTAGAAGGTTTTACCCTTTAAAAAGATGTCTTTCTTTTGGGGAGTGAGGAGATAATTATTAATTTGAAGAGACCCTTTTAGGACAGATGAGTTCTGGGCTTGCTTGGGAAATAGGTAGACAATAGTAGTTGAAGCACTTCAGAGACGGGCAGGGATAACTTGCCCACATGGGAGGCTGTCTGGAATGTTCAGGGGATGGGCTGGCTGCAGTAGCTTTGGGCACCCCCGCATCTGCCACAGTCCCCATTCTCGTCTTAGCCTCTGTGGGATGCTGAGGTGCTCAGTAATCCTTGCTGAATGGATGAGTCATAACAGAGGCCTTTCAGAGACAGTATTTCTGGTTTGGATTTGAGTTGGGGGGTGGGTGGGTATGGGTGAGAAATGAGGCTGTTTTAGGGTCTGGGACACTATATCACCCCAGAGACAGAAATGTCTACAGTTTGTAACTGCCAAGGAAGGACCCTGGATGGTGGGAAGTTTATCACCTATACAAAAGGAGGCTGGGCCTGGCCAGGTAGTGACCTGGGGAGGTGACCTGTGGGGTGGGGATGAATTAAGTGTCCCTAGAGGGCTAAAGTGCAGTCTTCCCTGAACACTGGGGCCCTGAGCTCCATCTCAGCTCTGAGCTGACTGCCTTCTCAGAGCCTTGGTGTGCTCACCTGTAAAAACGAAGGCATTTCCATTACACTTATCCCACCCTCCTGCCAGAAGCAGTTGTGTGATGTCTAGAGACTTGTTTCAGGGGATTTGGGCTCTGCATGGGACCCCCTTTCTGGGCAGAACCAATTCTGTCCTAGGGTATTCGGTCCCCCTTAGTTCCAGCATTTGTGGTCATCGGGCTGGTCCCTCACTTTTTGGCCTGTCTCCGCCTTGCCCTTGCCTATACCCGCCACACCGGCAGGTGCATTCTCAGGGCAGTTACCTCTTCTGCACCCACCATGAGACCTAGGCACAGAGATGATGGTCCTTAATGTTGGGTGAGTGAGGGCTCAGAGGGCAGCAGACTCTGTCTCAGGGAGAGAGGAGGGAGGGCACTCCTGCCACTGCCCAAGGGGCCGGCATTCTGCACAGAGCCTGCTTGGACATTGACATGGGTTTCCACAGATGTGGAAAATGGGCTTAGAGGTTCAATGACTTGTCTAAAGTAAGTCTGGCCAGACTGGTGCATGTCTGCCTGGCCCCAGGGCTATAATACCCTGGGCAGGGCCCACCTGCCAGGAAGTGAAGCCTGGGGGATCTTGAGGATAGGAAAGCTAGGTAGGTGAGGGTGATATGCTGGACATGCACTGCCCAGCGCTGCTCCTCCCACTCCCCACCATCCCTCCTTTTGGATTTCTTCCTTCTGGTATCTCTTGGATGCTTAGAGATGGTCCCCTGGCTCCACGAGCCTGAGAAGTGGAAACCAGATTTCCAAGCCCTTTAACATCCTGGGCCCTTTTGACCTGTCAACACTGTCCTTTATTGACAAGCCTCCTGCAGAGTGGAGCCTGGGAGAGGCCTGGTGCCCAAATGGGCAGGCCCTTCCTCTTCATCGCCACCTTTAAGAAGGCTGTGCCCATGCAGAATTTTGTAAACTGTTATAAAGCTCTGCTTATATCATATCCTTAGAGGTGGTAAGTTTCTTTTCAAGACATGCCTGCTCTGCTCCGTGCCCAGGGCTTAGGGCAGTGATTTTCAACCAGTATGCCATGAGAGGATCTTAGATGTGGCATGAAAAATTTTAAAGATCATTAATTACATTAATTTTGAAAAAAGTTCAAAGCCCAGTAAGTATATATATTTTTTAAACTCCTTTTTAAAAATCAACACAATTTAAGTGTACCACAGAAGTTTAACTGTAAGTTCAAGTGTGTTGTGAGATTAAAAAGGTTGAAAAATACTGGCTTAGGGTTATCAGAACCTCATTTTTCCTCACAGTAATCCCAACAGGTAGGTGTCATTGTTCCCATTTTGCAGATGAAGAAATTGAGTCACAAAGTGATGAAGCTATTTGCCTGAGGTCCAGTGGCCAGGAAATGGCAGAGCTGGGCTTTGAACCCAGGACATGTTCGGCTGTGTCAGCTAAAGCCTCGCACCCTCTAAGGAAGGCTACTCTCACGCCCTCTTCTGCCGGAGTAGGTAGGTGGCTTTTTATATGCCTCCCTGTGCCCGGGCTCTTCCTCAGGACCAGATCTGGGCTGGGTTTGCCTGAAGATACCGTGGAGAGGGCCTGGGAGGCAGGGCCATTTAGTAATGACCACTGGCCTGGGTAGGGACAGGGAAGTCACCCTCTCCTGGAAGGCCCTGGTGAGTCATCAGCAACCCTGCAGCACCCACCCCATTCAGGGGCTGGTGGGGTGCTCAGTTCTGTGAGGTCGCCAGTTTCTTGGGGTGGCTGCAGTCCCAGCCCAGCACCTTGTCTCTCAGGCCACAGTGAGGGTGCATGTGGAGCTGGGCAATGAATTCTCCCCAGCTGGACAGCCACAGCCAGGTGCAGTCTGGCTGAGTTTGCAGAAGGGAGATGGGCAGGAGATGGTGGGAAGAGTGGCGAGGCCATTTGCTTTAGAATTAAATGCACTGAAGCAATTGATATAATGGCTTAGGAATCAGAGGCTCGGCCACTTTTTTATTGTTTCTTTTAATTTCACTTAACTTTTGAATAAGGAATACACTCCATGGGTTGAGAAAAGGGAAGAGTCTTCCTCCTCCCTCTGTCTGAGCTGCGTGGCTGCTCTCCCAGAGGCGGCTGGTTTCTATGGGTCTACCTGGAGATAATCTACTCACACAAGCAGATATATGTAGAGCTGGTATTTTAAAATAACGTATTTGCATACTACTGCAAAATAATCTTTTGCACGTTGCTCTTTTTCACTGAACAGTGTATCTTAGAGATCCATATCAGTATACAAAGAGCTTCTTCATTCTTTAATTAGTGTTGGGTAATATTCCATTCTATTGATGAATTTCATTTTTAACTGAAATATAATTTATAGACAGCAAAATGCACAACTCTTCAGTGGACAGCAAAATGAACATTTGCACATGTATACACGCATGTGATCACCACCCAAGTAAAAACAGAGAACTACTTCTCCACTGCCCCACAAAGTTCCCTGTGCCCTTCCCTAGTCAATACCCCCATCAAGAAGTTATTCTGACTTCTATGACTCTTAGTTTCTTATCTTTAAAATGGGAGCTATATTGGAATAGACTCAGGGTGCTGTTGTAAAGGTAACGCACGTACCCAGTACAGTGCCTGGTACACTGTAATTGCTTCATGAAGGGTAGATGTTGGTATTATTGCCAATACATCCCTTGTTGGTATTCCTTCTGCCTCTGCTGGGCTCTCCAGTTACCTTTAGTCAGTCTCTCTCGCTCTCTCACACACACATATTCTCTCTCTCTCCCACTCACACATCGTCTAGCCACGGAGATAGACCAAGAGGGTCATTGTGTGAGGCCCAGGCTGAGTGAATGGCCCCATTGTTCCTGGGCTGGGTTCCCAGAGCTGCCCATGTGGCATTGACCAGGGCTGGGCTGTCCAGTGGGAGGTGCCCATGGGCCCCTGACCAAGGTCTGGCCACACCTGGCAATGACATCCACTCCCCCTTCTTCCCCAGAGGGAGGAAGGAAAAAGCCCCAGTCCAGCCTGGTCTGGGCAAGGGGGGCTTGAGGACACCCCATTCTCCATGCTACTCTCCAGCTACTGAATGCCAGCGGCTAGGGTGACTGCAGATGGGGCACTTGGAGCTGGCAGCTTGGAGCTGAGAGGCTGGGGATGGTCCAGGAATGCAGACCAGGTGAGAGAGGGAAATGCACCCTGGAGGCCTGCTTACCCCCTCACTTCCCTCCTGGGGTGGTGTGTGGGCAGCCCAAGAGGCCCCTGGAACCAGTCCATAGGGAACTCCTGGAAGCAGGCCTCCTTGACTAGGCAGCTTAGGCTCTGGAACTGACCTAGGAGGCAGGCCTTGTGGTTGCTTCTCTGGACCAGACTTCTCAGACCCGGGACTCTGGGTACTGGCATTCTAGGTCATCTGGGTGCCAAATGGGCTGCTGCAGGGCTCCTCAGAGGAGGGGCCTCAGGGACAGTCCTAGCATCTCTTTCCTGATCTTACCACCTCTGACGCCTGCTGTGGAGATATCATGCCCACTCCTGCCCTACTCATCACCACCTGCTAGCAGGGAATGTGCCAGAAGGGACTCCAGTCTTGTAGGCACCAGCCAGGGCTGCGAAAGGGCTGCTGAGGGGGCAGCAGTGAGCCTGCATGCCCAAGACATCATGGGGCCCAGGATGGAGGTGGGTGAGAGGTGAGTAGGCAGGTGGCAGGGCAGTGGGAGCCTGACCTGGGGCCAGTGAGGTGACAGAGGGCACAGATATAGGGGTGTTTATCACATACAAATTATGCTTCCTGTGGCTTAACATTTTTTCCTGCTTCAGTTAAGAGACCAGACTGGAGTCCTGGCCATTTCAGATAGCCTGTGGCCTGAGAAATGACCCAGGACATATCACTGAGTTGCTCTCTGGGCTCAGACACTGCCTGTCCCTGACATTTTGGGGGCAGGGCCTATCTCTTGGGCCCCTACCTGCACCTGCCAGCTTCTGAGCTGTACCATACATCCCCCTCTGAACTGTCTGCTCCAGGGCTGAGGCTCCTATGGGCAGTAGCAGAGGCGGAGCCCAGCCCTACCAGGAGCCTGTCTTCTCTGGGCCAGCCTCTTGTGCCATGGAAACAGTCCTGCGGGGGCCTGGGAATTACCCAGGATGGGAATTTTAATTGCAACCCACAATCTTGTTCTGCTGTCCTCCCCCAACTCCCATCACCTCCCCAGCTCCAGGGACTGTGAGAAATTCACTGTGGCATATTTTTAGATAAAATACAGGGTCTGGGGTCCATCTTAGGCCTTGTTTGCCTTTGGTCAGCTGTCTGTCTCCCTGTGGCTCTGTGGTTGAGTGTCTTAGGATTTGCCCTGGTGCCAAGCATGTGGGGGTGGGGCATGGGAGGCAGAAGCCTCGTTAAGATGAACATGGTCTATGGCCATGACCCTGCTTCCACTGCAGGGAGGTTCTGGGGGAGTGCTGGGGGGTTCTGGGGTTCTGAGAACACTCACTAATGCTCCTCAGGACATGGAGGTGAGGGTGGCAAGGGTTAGCAGAGGGGTAAGGGAGAGTCGGCTTCTTTGTTGGCCTTCTGTTACAGGGAAGCTGAAACTGGTGTTTTCCTTAGAAGGAAGTGGACTTATGGCCTCCTTTGACCTCTGCTTCCTCTCAAGAACTTTGGAGACTTGGAAGAGACTCACCGTGGCAAGATCTGAGCTGGACCACGTGAGGCCAGAGGAAGGAAGATGGAGCCTCCTTCAATCACCCGGTGACCAAATCTTCCCCAACACAGTTATTCCTGCCTTCCCACCCTCCAGACCTAGAAAGGCCCTGAGCCCTGGGAGTGGCTGGGTCTGTGTGAGCAGCAGGTGCATCATGCGGAGAAGGGGTGTCACAAGATGGGGGTTCAAATCCTTCCTTGGCTACTTACCAGAAGCAAATCTCTTAGTTTCTCTGTTTTCTCCCGTCTGCCAGGATTTGTCAGAATCCTCCAATTTATCTGTGGGATTTTGTTCTGTAACTGGAGAAGGAGGGGGACTTTCTGTTGGGAGTGGCTTCAAGGATAGAGAGTTGAGAAGGAAAGGTGCCCTTCTCCCTGGCCCTTTGGCCTAGATTTGAGGCACCATCAGTACAAGCTGTTTGCAGGGGGCCTGGGAGAGTCGTGGCACTACAGTCATGCTTTGGGGTCCCAGAGCCCAAGGGCCTCTGTGTCTGAGGAGATACTGCTCTCTTGCCTCTCACGGCTCAAGCCTGGGCTATGGGAGAATCAGGAGTTGCCTGGACATTACCCTCCCCACCAGGCCAGCAGGTGGAGGCACAGCAGGGTAGGGCACTCCCTCAAGTGGCCTCTTAACCTTTGGCAGTTTCTAGGGCAGGAGCAGAGAACTTGCCAATGGTGGCTGCAGATGATAGGCTGGTCTGGGAGCAATGTGATGTCCCTTTGAGGGATTCTCAGAAACCACTGTAGGTAGAGTAGTGAGGTGGCTTTTCAAAGGGCTTTAGCTGGAGGAGCTGATGGGGGGCAGGAAGGGAGTTTCTGTAGCGATAAGGTCTCCTGAACTCATGAGCCGGTGGGCCTTGTGATCCACAGGGAGGGATCTTATGAGGAAGAAATGGGATCTTATGTATCTGAGGGCCCAGCACAGTGTCTGGCCAGAGGCAAGTCACTCAAATATTTGTTATATTTCAACTACAAAGAGGTTCCGGTCCCTTGATTCATCTAGAAGAGGAATTTATCCAGAACAGGGCAGAAGTAGGGGGTAGGAGGTATATAAGATAACTTTGCCTCAGAAAGCTGGAGGCTCAGCTGACTTCCTGCATGGCCGGAGGTAAGTCACATCTTGCTGGGCCTGCCTTGATTTGCTTCTCTATGACATGAGGGGGCTGGCTCTGCAGGCTCCTCAGGCTCTGTCATTGAATGGGCTTCCATATCACCTGTGGGGAAAGGTCTGCTGTGCCAGGCTGCCTTTGTCCAGACTTTTCCCGTTTCTCTACAGATGCTATAGCCTCTTGGGTCTAAAGTCCGGGAACAGCCAAGAGCTATCCTCCATCCACTTGCTGCCTTGTCAGCGTCCCCTGAGACATGGGAAATTGAGGATCACAGTGGCAGATCTTAAATCAAAGCCTGGGCCATCAATCTCTTACAACAGACTGAAATAACAAGGTGGGTGGCACAGACTGCCACCACATGGACAGTCAAGAGATATTAAAAAGCCAGAACCTCAAGCCCCCAGATCCCTTAACAAATTTTCAAATCCCCCAAGGAAGTACCTGCTGAGGGGAAGAGAGGAAATATTTTTATTGTAGAGTTCCCCAGGAGGGCCTGGGGGCTCTATTTCAGGAAACTCCTCTGTCTAGGAGCTTCTGAAGTCCTTCTACCTGCCATTGCCCGTCCTAGCCTGCCTGCCTGCCAGCTCCTCCCTGGCAGGCACTCCCACCAGACTGTGGCCAGAGCGGCAGAGTGGAATGATTAGGACACCATTACTCACTGCTCACCAGCTCTGCAAACCTGAGCAAGTTGCTTAACCCCTTTGGCTTTCAGTTTCCTTTTCTGTCAAATAGGAATGACAATACCATCAGGTGTTTTGATATTAAATGGGAATGACAATACTTCATCAGGTGTTTTGATATTCAATGAAATAATCCACACAAAGCAAATAGCACAGTGCCTGGCACACAGCAAGACCTCAGACATTAGCCCTGGATATTAATCTCCCTATTATCTCACAAATAAGCCCCAATCAGCTACTCTTTACTCTTGCAGGCTGTCCTGCTCTTTTGCCTGTTTACATTCTATCCACCTCTCAAGCCTCAGGTGAACTGTCACTTTCTCCAGGAAGCTCTACCTAAATGACCCTCCAAGGCTCCATCTTTCTCTGACTTCTGAGGCTACATTATTTTGTGTTCAATTACATTTTCAGCAACTTTTCTTTGGGGCTTCATTGTGTGGGACCCAACTGCCCACAGATTACAAGGGCTTTGCTTCTGTTTTCTCCCCCTCTTTTTTCCCTACAGCACCTGCCACAGGGCAGCTCACACCGTATGTGCTCAAGAAACTCCCATGCTTGACATGTGGGAGATGTGGGAAACTGAAAACAGAATCCTGGTGTTCCTAAGACCCTGGGTCTTTTGCCTATTTTTAGAGTTTAAATGTTCTTCAAAAAAAAAAAGAAAATTCCAAATTCCACTCTGTCTTTACATTACAACCACACCAATCTTTTCATGTCAGCCAGATGTACTTTTCCCTCCTCTCTACCCGAAATACACCAGAATTTGAAAAATGAGGCGCTGGATCTGAGAGTACGAGAAAGAGAAAGTGCTTTCTAAACCCTGACTATTCTTGTCAGGCAGAAAACTTGGGGAGGGATTAGTTCTGGGTGAAAGAGAAGGTTCTGATGGCTCAGCCCAGGGCTATTGGATTTCCGTTTTCTACGGAGGGACAATTGAAATTTTGAAACACAAAGCCCTTGCTTCTGGAAGGTCAGCACTCTTATTAGGCATCCCAGAACACTGCCACTCCTGGGGTGGGGATGGGGGTGAAGCAGGTGGGGACACAGATCAGGTCACCTTGAAGTCAGGACTGGGGGCTGGCTGTGCCATCCTGACTGCTGCGGGCAGTTCTGAGGGCAGGTTGCTGCGGCTGCCGAAGGCACTGGAAGGTGATGTTGGCCACCCCAGCTTGACGGGATGGGGTGGGGAGAAGAGTTAAGAATTATGAATTTGCAATTGTGACCAAGATAAATGACCGTTTGGTCTAGTGGGACCCTTGAGGGCAGGGGCCTTCGTACCATCTGGTCCTGGGTGGAGAGAGATACTTTGTCAAGATCCAAGTCCTGAGTCCTCCAGAGAAGGAGAGCTGTCATAATCTCCTCTCAGTGAGCATGTAAATGTTTGTTCTTGGTACCAACCAGTCAATAGCAATAATAATACTGCACAACTATTAAGCACTTGATTAAGCACTTCCTTGATGCCACAGTGCCAGACACTGTGCCGAGTGCTTTACATTCGTTTGACTACCTGGTGTTTGCAGCAGCCCCATGATGAGGTGAGGACCAGTAACTCTATCTTCTAAATGAGGAGACTGAGCCAGAGGGGCTGCCGTCACTCACACAAAGTCACATGGCAAACACCTGGCAGGCTCCTCTGACCCTGTGCTAACCACTCTGCTGCTGTATGGAATGGAGGCAGCTGCTGCCTTTCTATACCGAGGAGAGGGTGCTTCCCAGAATGCCTGGAGTTTTCAAGCCATCCCCTGCTCTCCACCCCCTGCTCAGGCATGATGGAGAGCCAATAGTTGGGACTCAGAAGTTGTGGGAGATTTCAGAGATGTGTGGAGATGGAGGCTGACTGTCCTCCACTTCAGAAGGTAATCATTTGGTCAGAACTGAGGAGCCCGAGGTTCAGCCAGCCAAACCACCTACCCACCCTCCAGATAAGAAAACAGGCCCCAGGTGGCCAGCCTTGGAAGTGGTCAGACATAGTGGCAGAGCTGGGATTCCCTGCTATCCTCTCCACCCCAGGGCCACTGATTCCAGGGTATTGCCTGTTTACCCTGCTCCTCTCCACTCCACTCTGAGAGGTCAGGGGTCCGTTTGTCTTCCTACAAACTGTCCCTGGTGGCCATACAGGCCTGGCCTGCAGGAGATGCTGGGTCAATATTTGTGCAGAGAATGAAGGACCGAGGTGCTCTGTGTGCCAGCTATGGGGCTAGTCCTTGATACGGAGGAGCAGCAGTGGCTCCTGAGATCCACCCAGGAGCCCAGAGACAGGCCGGTGGGAAGAGGGTGGGAGGGTTGGAGGGTAGCCTGGAAGACAGTCGGCCAGCAAATCCACTCCAGTGCCCCACTAAGCCCAGCTCTCTCTCAAGAGGGACAACTGGGACGGGGGCACATGATTCATTTCCACGTTGTGAAGTGCACAGGCTGGGGAGGAGGATGGGCTGGGGTACGAGTTGGGGTATTGGCACTGAAAGGTGGTTGGCTCCGGTTCTGGGTTCTGGAGTCTCTCGTCGGTCGCGCTCTGGCCGGGGAAGAGGTAGAGGACAGCTGGGCCAAGGGCCAGGCTGGGGCTCCGGCCGGACTTGGGGGAGGGGGGCGCTCAGGAGAAAGGCTTAAGCGGCTCAGTTAAGCAGCGTCCTCGGAGGGTGGAGGCGGGGGTGGGGGAGGAAGGCTAAGTGAAATGAAAAGAGGCGCTAGTGGCAGCCCTTGCCCTTGCCTGGTGGCCTGCCCGAGCCTGGAGTGGGCGTGGCCTCCCCGGCCGGGGGGTGGGGCTGGCACCGGAGCCGGCCTGCGGAGGGGGCGTCCGGAGCGCCGGCGGCCAGGGCGGCTCGGGGGGCGGAGGGCGTGCGCTGGAGGGGTGGGGAAGAGAAGGGGCGGGCGGCTCGGGGGTGGAGCCGGGACCGCAGCGCCCGCCGCTCGCTCGGCGCTGAAACCGCTGCTGCCACCGCTGCTGCTATCGGCTCGGGGACGCCGGCAGGCGCTCTGTGAGGCTCCGGCGCCTGCGGCTGCTGCTCTCCTCCGGAGCCCGGGGCTGCGGCGCTCTGGGTCCCGGCCCCTGGCCCGGCGTCCCTCGGGTCCCCGCGCCTCAGCCCCGGGTCCCGCGCTCTGCCCGGGAGAACACACTCTGTTGATCGAGCCGGCTCGGGCTCGCATCCCCGGGCCATGAAGAGGGGCCCGTGAGGGGCGCGCGGAGGCGGAGGAAGAGGAGGGAGGAGGGAGGCCGAGGAGGAGGGCGCGGGAGGCGGAGGATGCCGCCGCCTCTGCCGCCGCCGCCACCCGCGGGCCCCCGGCGAGCCTGACTCCAGACCCGAGGATGGAGCCGGCGCTGGGCGCTGCAGCGGCTCCCGGCGCGCCCCCGACCAGGTATTGGCCGGGCCCGGCGGACCCGGGGCGGGCGGGAACAGACACTCCGCCGCAGCAGTTGGGAGGGGCGCGGGCGCGGTGGGAGACGCCCCTTCGCCCGGGGACAGTCCTTGCTGGCGGTGCGCGGAAAGGTGGTGGTGCGGGGGACAGCAGCATGTTGGGCGCAAGACGGGGCTGCCTGGGCTGTTGGCCGGTAGTGCCGTGATCACCCCAGTGCACCCCGCCCCCACTCGAGGAGGGAAGCAAACTTGAGAAGCTCGGCGGCCCCCGAGGCGCCCCGCTCCCCTCCGCTGAGGAGCGCACTTGGGGGTTGCCCAGACTCACCGTCCCACAGCCTGCCCGTCTCGGGGCTGGTGAGGTGCCTGGAGACCCCGAAGTCCCCGCGCTCGCACCAACTTTCCAAACCCAGGCTGCAGCTGGAGGTGGGGGGGCCTTCCCCTATTTCCTTGCTCCCAGTCCTGGCCCAGCACGCGCACCCACGACGCTGCGTGCAATGAGCGCGGTCCCTGTGGGGCCGGAGCGGCCGGATGGTGCAGAGCCCCCCATGGGAAGGCAGAACAGCCCACTAGCTCTTCTCTGGGTGGGAACGGGGAGGAGCCCCTCCCAGGCTCCAGGGACCCAATGCTTGCCTTCACAGCAACGGCCCAGAGTAGCCCTAGCTGAGAGTCTAGGAGTTTAAAGGCCAAGCTACCCGAGGAAGGTAAGACCCGAGGGTCCTCCTAGGATGGCACCTTGGCCTGATTTCAGATGTGTCCCCTCCCCCCATCCGGGGCCTGCCATTTCCCAGGATTAGGCTCTTTGGTTCTGTGCTGGTTTCTTCCTGATGGACTTAAAAACTGCCTCTAAGGTGGTGGGTTCAAACCTGGCCCCGGACAAAAAAACTGCCCCTAAGTAGGGCTCTCCTAAGAAGGGTCACTCCTAAGGTCCAGGTACCAGAGGAGGGGCTTAGGCCATTGGCAGAGAGGTGGAGGCTGGGACAGGGGAGAGAGATGTCCAGTCAAGGACAGAAATTCAGCCCAACATCTTCTGGACGCCTGGCTGGTAGGAGCTAGGGGCAGGACTGGGGGCAGGAGGCCAGCACCCTGGCAGGGAAGGTAGAAGCCTTGCTAAGCCAGAGGCATGTGAAAGGTGAGCCAGTGGGGGCCAAGGTGCCAGGCACCTACCTTCAGAGGTTCCCTTGCCCCTCCAGGTGAGGCTAGGGTGTTTCAGCACAGACCTTACCTAGGCAGGCATTTCCAGGCTCCTGCCCTCAGCAGGCAGGGACACTTAACAGACTTCATGATGACCCTATTTCTTTTTCAAAGTGCTTTCTCCATCATGACTCACACGTTGGATTCACCAGGGAGGTATCAAGCTTCCAACCTATTCCATTCTCCTCCCTCCTGGGTCTTTAGGGAGCTGCTGGGTAAAGGAGGGGGTGGATTTGCCCTTGGGCCTCAGACCCCTGGGGGGAGCTCAGAAGCCTGGCCCTGTAAGACTTTCATTTTCCTGCTTCTGCCTGTGATCCTGACCAGGAGCAGCCTCAGGCTACTGGTGGTGAGATGTGGAGAGGAGGGGTGCAGGTGAGAGGAAGTGTATGCTAATTATCCCCCCCAACTCTGCTGGGTCTTTGAGAGCATGTCCAGCTACCTCCCTCCCCTTTCACTTAACACCCCACTGGATTCCTCATCTCCAAACAGAAGCATAATCCACCCCTAAAATCCAAATTTCCCTCTTTGCTGAATAGTTGCAATGTTTATGGCCCGAGGTTTCTTCCTTGGCATCTGAAGTCAAGCTCCTCTCACAGACAGCTTCCCCCTCTCTCTGCTATTCACAGGCCACTATTTGGAGGAGGAGTGTGACTCCACTTATCCAACCTCCCTGGCCCCCTGTCTACAGGGCCCTAGCTCCCCAGGAAGGGTAACCCTGATACAGGGATGTGTGTCAGGCTGCATAGCAGGAGGAAGCAGGTGTATGACTTGCTTCACTGGGGAGGGGGGTGTCAGGCCTTCATCTGGGGTCAAGTTCATGCCCTCCTGGATTTCCCCTTGCCACTCCCCCCCCCCCCCGTCTCCCTCCCTTGCCCACTGTGGATCTCTCTTTACTTTCCCAACTCCACTCTGCATCTGTGTGGGGAGGGAGCATTTGATATTCATAATCTGGTTCAGAGAAGGTCCCGAAGCCCTGAGTCACTGTATGGTTTCCATGGAAACAGACTTGTTCAGAGGACTCGATGTAGCAAGGCTTCGGTGGGGGAGAAAGGAAACATATAGTAAAATCAGGCTCCACAAGTGTGGCGGGAGTTGGATCAACTCCCTTTGGGGAAGATGAGGGTGGGCAAAGCTCTGGCCTCCCTTATAGGAGGAGCTGCCTCTCCCACCCACCGAGGTCCCCTTGTTGGGAGCTGCTCAGCTGCTCCTGTGGTGACAGGTTGCTGCTTCTCACGTGGACCTTCTGGCTAGGCACCAAGGCTTATGGCTACCTGTCAATGACTCAGTTTCCTCCTCCATAAAATGGGGAAAATATGAACCCCTACCTGACAGGGGCATTGTGAAGGTCAAATGTGTTACAATAAGGAACACACTTCAAAGAGCGGTGAATATTTAGTGTCACTATTATTAAGTCAGGGTATTGGCAGAAAGTCCCCCAGCATGTTCACTTGGTGCCTTCCCCCATGTCTCAGTAGGTGGTCCTGACATCTAGCTGGGCTGGCCTGTTTCCTGCTTTTCAAAGAGCGACCCCCTAGCAGCCCTGGTGCACCTTGCCTCTGGGAACCAGCCATCCATTTCTTCCTGCAGAGTGTGTGTTTCAGGTTGCCATGCCAGGTGTGACGTTAGAGGGCCTTGCTCTTCTTTAGACCCTACCTGTCTAGCAGCTTGGTGGGAACAAATGTTCCCAGTCCAGATGGACAGGCTGCTTCCTATCTCAGCCCCCAGGGGGATGATCCCCTTGGAATTGGGACAGAAGGAGAGAGAAGAGGTCCAGGCAAAGAGAAGGGGTTGGGTGGGGCAGGCCATCTTCCCTGAGCCTATAGAGGCTGGTTCATCTGGTTGGAAAAGTATCTCTCGTGACAATTAGCCAGAAAGGAATTGGGAACAATCCAGAAAGCTAAAGACTCTGCCCTGCTCCTCCCCCTAAGTTTGAGCCTCTATTGCCCTAGTGTTTCTGACATGCCCTTCAAATCTGGATGAACTTGGGGCTCTAGCCTGAGCACTAGCTGATCTGTTGTCCCACGTGCAGGGGCAGGGTGAGGGGCCTACCCCAGTGGTGCCAGCCCCAGCCACACTGGGGAGTGCAGGCCAGGCAGATTCTAGGTGCCAGGGGTGGCTCAGCCTGAGTCCCCCTCACTAGCCTTTCTCTCTCATTGCAGCCTCCTGTAAGGTGGGCTTCAGCTCCAAGTTACCTGAAGTCCCTCCCATTGCAGCCGGCTGTCAGCGCTGCAAAGCATTCCTGTCATCTGTTGGCCTTTCCTTCTATTTTACAGATGGAAAAACTGAGATTCCTTGGGTTTGCCTGTGTGACCAGAACCCAAGCTAGCTGTGGCCTCTCCCGCTCCACTTCAGTCCTGGAGATGCTCTTCCTTCTCTCCCAGCTCTCCAGGCAGCCCCAGCTGCTGCCCAGCGTATCCTGCCCCCTCTAGCTCTCAGGCTTCTACCAAGGTTTTTCCCCCTAGGTCTCTCTAGACCACTTTGCTGTTCTCATTGGTGTTCACAACACCTTCCAATTTAATATCCTCTGCAAATTTCATTAACAGACTGTTTACTCCTTCTCTCAGGATCATTAATGAAGATGTTAGATAAGATCTGACCCAGCACGGGGGTCCTAGCAGCCCCGCCCCCACTCCCAGACTTGCTGCCCTCTGGGCCCCTTCCCTGGGCTTGTCTCCTCCACCAGGGACCCTTGGGACCTGCCCCCTCCTGCTATTAGGCCTCATGACAAGTGCTTAGGGCCAAGTCTGTTTGAATTAATTTTCTAAGATTACTCGAGGCGCTGTATCAAATGCTTTGCTAAAAATCAAGATATATTACCCTGCCTGTGTTGCCTTCATCTACCAGTCTTGTAATTCTATCAAGAAAGCTATCAAGTTTGTCAGGCATGATTTGTTCTTTATAAATCCCCACAGTGCCACGTGGGGCACAGGGTTCCCGCGTTTTCTAAATGTTTAGAGATTCCTTCTTTTTGTTTGTGCCTTGATCAGAACGGAAGGCTATGGGCTGGGAATTGTTAGGAATGCTGGCAGTGATGAATTCTCAAGGATGGAGGACAAGGCATGGCTCCTTCTCTTTCCCAGAGTCTCCGCTAGTATCAATGCGTTGTTTAGGACCCACTGAGTCCCTGCAGTATGCTGGGGGCCACACGCTGGGTACTGGGGAAGGAGGGATAGGAGAAAGCTGGAGGGAGGGCCTGAGACTTCAAGGATTCTGCAGGACAGATGAAAACCACAGATAGGTGAGCTGACATTCTCGGTTACCATTAATTGAGAGATTACTGTGTATTAGTCACTATGCTAAGAGATTTATGTGCACCATCTCATTTAAGCCCCTCCCTTGCACTGAGATGGGTGTGACCTCCCCTTACCTGAGTACCTGGGGCTGCCTGGGACCTAGGGTCTGGGTTTCATTCTTTGTTATGCTGATCCTAACCTTTCAAGGTGTGCAGAAAGGGTCAAGAGAGCTCAATGGGGGTGGTTCGTTCTGGGAGGTCAGAGTGGGACAGGAAGGTAAGCTTTCAGGGGGAGCTTTGGAGAAGTGAGGCCCTCATTTGCTTGTGCACCTCTTAGGTGACCCCCACAGCTTGCATTCAGTTCTCTACTCTGTCAGTTTCGAGCTGTGTGATGAAGTCTTTTAACCTCTCTGAGCCTTGGTCCCTCACCTATGAAAATGGATACAGATGTAGTCCTTACCTCGTAGGATTGTGGGGAGGATCAAATGAAGTGACGTGTGAAAGGTTCATTCCACGGTGCTGGGCTCCCAGTGAGCAGCTGCTGTTACGTTTCACCATTTCACCGTGGAGGTCAATGCTGGGTAGAGACACTGCACTGATTGGCTCCATGCCCCATGGGTGGAGTGTGGCTCTTCCTTGGGCTCTCCCAGGAGACAGAGGGGTGACAGGGGGAGCTCTGCTGGCATCCTGGCACAGGGGCATCCTTGGCTCAAGCTGTGGGCTGGCAATAAGCTCTGGGCTTAGGGAGCAGGGAGGCCTTATCTGGGCCTTGAGCCCAAGCCCTCTGCCCTGTTCCAGACTATTTCAGGCTAGATGGTAATGAAGACATTCTCTGGTGTCATCTTGGCTGCATAGGATTTGGGCATTTCTAGGAGCTGTGGTTGTAAAACCACTCAAAACATCCACCTACTTGCCCACCCCAGACCAGAGCTCTGCAGGGGGAGCAGAGTGTATTTTGGCTATTGCCTATCAGGTACTGCCGTCCCCTGTCTACAGTCATTTATGACAATCTCTCTTACTGTCATTCAGTGGATAGGGAGAACCCCATGGAAATTGGTGAGATGGCACAGACCCATTGATATGCCAGGGGAACCAGCAGGAAGGGCCATAGGCAGTCCCTGTCTCTACCAGTTGACACCCCAGGGGCTGGTCCTCAGAGGTGGTCAGTAGTAATGGATGAGCCATTGTTGGTGTTGGAGGGTGAGGTCAAGGCTGGCGTCAGTGTGCCTTGGCTCCTGGTGGCCACCTAGGCCACGGCACTCCCTGCTGCTCTCCTCTAGCTGAGTTTAAACCCTGGCCGCACCCCGGACTAGCTGCACATGCCAGACAGGTGCCCCCACTTGCTCGAGTCTCACTGCTCCTCTTTTGTGAGAGGTGGCAATGGCACCTGCCCGCGGCAAGTGTCCCCATGGGAGCCTGCTCTGTGATCTCCTGCAGCCCCCCTCTGTCTCATGTTGTAGCTTCAAGGCTCAGGTGAGTCCCAGGCTCCCATCCATTTCCCGCTCCAGCTCTCGTCCCCATGGAGCCAGCTGGGCCTCATGTGCAGGTGGCCAAGACCAGAGGCTCTGGGATCCGGGGACAGACAGCCTCCTCCTCCAGCCCAGCGGAGGCCTGTTGATGTTTTCCCATCCTTGAAGCAGGGAGGATGGGCCGCAGTGCGGGTATCCAGGAGGTGGGGCCTCTGTACTCTTCCCACTCTAGCTGTGGCTGCTGGGTGGGTAGTGGGGGGACAGGAAACCGGGGCTTTTCCACCCAGTGTCGGGGCAGAAGAGTCCCACCTCTCTGCAGGCCATGCTGTGGTAGGACCAGCCTGAGACAGGGAACCGGGGCCTTCTGACTCATCCCTCCCCTGAGAGGAGCCTGGCACACTGGGGCCTTGTGCTGTGGCCAGGAGGTCAGTCACTCCCCACAGCTGGGGAAAACTTTCCTTCTGGGTCAGCCTGGGATGCTGCCCCAGCCCCCACCTGGCTGGGCCCAGGGCAGGACTGGGAGCTGTTCCTCTCACCCTGTGCCAGGTCTCTGCAGCCGGAACAGTGAGGGTCCCAGCCAGGGGAAGAGGCTGTTGTATCTGTTTCAACTTTTTAAACCAAGCCAGTGTGCTTTTTTAACTTTTTTAGTATAGCCCCTAAAAGTCATGCTCATGGTTTTTATTTAATGAGCGCCTGCTCTGTGCCCAGTTCTGCGTTAAACCATGGGCGTCCATTGGCTTTGTATCTTTCAACCCAGATCCTTGAAAGATTCTGTGATCTCTCTTCTCATTTCATATATAAGGACAAATTGAGGCCAGCAGAGGTTAAGTGCCTTCCTTAAGGTCTCATAGCTACAAAGCAAGAGCAGCAGCATTCAAATGCCCTGTACAGGAGGGGGGTCCAGACTGCCTTCCTGAATGTCGGTGGGTAACTTCCCAAGGAGGCTTGAAGTACCCGTATGTGTTACATGTGGACATGGGAGTGATCTGCTATGGAGATTCGGGACCTCATAAGAGGCAGCCAGGCAGCTCTGGTGATGGTGAAAATCAGTGGACCGGTCACTCTCTGGGTGCTTGCCTTGGAACCCACGACTGTGAGAATGTGTCCCCACTGGAGTGCCAAAGTATGCAGTGGCCTTTGCCTATCGGGCCCATAGATGGGTTGCAGAGCCCAGGAACACTAGAGATCGTACACAAACCATGTTTATGTTGGTTCATGATTTGGGAAGAAGGTCCATAGACCTTACAGTGTTTCATGTTGAGGTAGGCACAACCCCAGAGAGAAGCACTTGTCCTGCCAATCTCCCCTGACCTGACCCAGACCGCAGAGGCTGAGTCCAGACCCCATCAGACCACCCCCCTGGATGACGGGCTGGCTGGATTGTATGTTGCCATACTGCCCACATTGAAGGAGGCTCTAGGATTGAGCCCTGTGAAACTTGTCTTTGGGGACATGGCTCACGGTGGTACACATGCAGGCTCTGTAGGAGACCTCTCAGGAGAAATCTTGCACTAGATTCAGTGTCAGGAATAACCATACCACTCTTGAGCAAATGCTTTAATCTTTATCTCATGGGTCCTGTGAAATGTGTACATGAAATACTTTTTTCCCACTGGCTGCCGGGGAGCTCTGACCCATATGAGTAGCCCACAAATGGCCCGACTCTCGTACACTGACTTAGCCTCTGGTTCTTTCAGATTTTATACTCTTGTTTTCCCCTTGCCTCATTATCATCACCTCATTTTCCTGAGGAAAAAGAAAAACACCTTGTTGTTTAATGTGTTTTAGCCTTAACAAAATAAACGTCTATGGTGGATCAGTACTGGCTACACCAGAGCCAGGGATTAAGTGTTTCCTCTCTGCAGTCTCCATCCTAGAGGTCTATTTGCCAGTTCTTCTCTGCCTTCCCAGTTCACTTGCCCCTTGCTCCAGTCCTTGGGACCACAGAGCCTTAGGGCTCCTCCATCCTGGTTTAGTCTGGGCAGAAATATGATACTCAGGGTTTGTTTTTATTATTTTTTTTTCTCTCTGATTTTCTTTCTCCTCCTCCATGATTTCATGAAACTTTTTAGGGAGAAAAGGCTGGGAGAGGAGTCATTTCTCTCTCTCAGGCCTTAGCTGCTTGTACAGCCTCAGGTCCCCTTTGAAGCCTGGCTCTTCTCTGCTCCTGCTCTGTCTCAGTAGTCCCCTGCTGACTTTTGTCCTTACTGGCCCACCTGAGCGGAGAGCCATTCTGGTAGAAAAGCAATGACTTCAACCCTGGAGCCTTGGAAATGCAGGAGGGGAGGGTTGGCTGGCAGTGCCCTGGGGATGGATGGGATGGGAGGCACTGTGCAGTGAGGGCTGATGTTCAGAGCCCCACCCTATCATCAGTCACTTCTCTAGTGGTGACTTCACTCTGTCCCAAAAGTTAATAAACTCAAACTGAGTAAAAAAATTCAGTGTAAGCTGTGTCTTCCTCCCACCTGGTCTCCTAAGCTCCCCTTCCTTCTGGGGCATCTACAGTTACCAGTTTAGTACAGGTTCTTACAGTGGTTGGTTATGCATATATACAAATATATACGTACATCCTCTTTTAAAAAATCAGAAATGGTAACATACTATTACACACGTGTTTCCTGGCTCTAGTTTTTTTTTTTTTTTGTTTGGTTTTGTTTTTTTGGAGACAGGGTCTCTCTCTGTTGCTCAGACAAGAGTGCAGTGGCATCTTCATAGCTCAAAGCAGCCTCAAACTCCTGGTCTCAAGTGATCCTCTTGTCTCAGCCTCCCATGTAGGTGGGGCTACATAGGTGCCCCACCATGCCTACCTAATATTTTATTTTTTGTGGAGATCAGGTCTTATGTTGCCCAGACCGATCTTGAACTCCTAGCCTTCATCAATCCTTCTCTCTCAGCCTCCCAAAGTGCTAGGATTACAGATATGAGTCACTGTGCCTGGCCCTTAGGTTTTTGTTTGTTTTTTTACTTAATAATATATATTGGGTAATTGTTCCATGTCAGCATATGTGTATCAGTGGAGGCTTCTCTGATATTGTCAGTTGAAAAGAAAATCCCAGGATAGTGGGGGGGGGGGGGGTAGGATGCTAATGATGAAGGGGTTAAACATCCAGGGAAGGGAAGGGGTGCCCATGTGTGGGCTAATGGAAGTCCAGGAAACTTCTCAATTGCATGTGTCAAATCATGGACACGAATGGAATTTTATGGGAATTTTCAGGGATTGTAGTCCTAAGGGGTCTGTGGTCCAGAAAAGATAAAGAGGCTGCCATTCTGGGTTTTGTGGGATTTCTGCAAAGCAGGAGGTGGGGGCCTAACTTAGCAGAGGGCAGAGCCCGTGGGTTTGGGGTCCTCTGGGACAGCCACAGCCCAGGCTAAGTTGAGGTCAGTGATGCCCAGCCCTAGTATCTTCTTAGAAGATGCTTGGGTTTTTTCTATTCTCAGTGGAGGGTCCCTCTGTCTGCCATGAAGTGAGGGTGGCCCCAGCTGACCCTGAGTGAAATACAGGGCCTTTCTGGATTTGGAAAACCCCAGCTGTCAGACCTTCGAGGCCCTCCAGTCACTTAATCTATGGGATAACTGAGGCACAGAGAGGCTGAGGGTGAGTCCAAGGTCACCCAGCTAGGGAAAGGCAGGAGCTGGGGGCTGTTCATCTGTGACATTCAGTTCTGTATTCCTTCCCTGCTAGAGTGGAATTGGAGAGGGAGGAGGGGCTGCTGCCCCTGGGAGGGGCGGTGGTGCGGCAGCCTGTTGCTGCTTGCCTCTTGGTGTGCGGCTGAGGAAGTGGGGGTGTGCAGAACAGAGGCCGCAGCCACGGTGGGCGTGCCATCATCACATCTCACTGCATCCTGCAACATCACCTCCCGCTGGCTGCATCCTCTTGAGTCTGCAGCCAACAGCCCGGGAATTCTCAACACAGCAGGCGCCGGACTAGGTGACTGCACTACAGGATACGGCCACTAGAGGGAAGCAGGAAAGCCATGGGGGTGGCTCCGTCTGCAAAAAGGTGTGTGTTGTGGGGGGTGTAAAAAGGGAGTCAGACCCTGTGGACTCTGGGATGATTTGTTTTGAGGCACTTCCCCAAGACAAAAACCAAACCATACATTTTATGATGATGATATTAACGAACATGTGTATTGAGTGCTTACCCTATGCCAGGCACTCTGTTAGCTAATTAGCTCTCATAACAGCTTTGTTATAATTATCCCATTTTGTAGGTGAGAAAACAGAGACCAGGAAAGATTAAGTAATCTAGCCAAGGTCTCACTTCTAGTAAGTGGTTGATCTGGGAGCACTAGGGCTGGTGCCAGAGCTGTGTCATGTCTACACGCCTGGCATCGACTAAGTGTTTTAAGTCCTTTGATTCTTACCACCATGTCTAAGGTTATACACACTTTGGGGAAACTGAGGCTTAGAGATAGCTAAGGTCCATACACACAGGTCCATACACCTGCTGAGTGACAGATCCATCAGCGTGGTTCAGGGCTCGAGCTCTCAGCTGTGAATCACAGTTCTAGAGTGTAGAGTTGTTCTCTGCTTCCACTCTGTGCCTAAAACTGAGGTTGCATGATAGTGAATGCTGAGCTTTCTGCTTCGAATGGGTGTTCATTAGCTCCCTTGCCTTCTACCAGAAATGATCGATTCTGGGCTCCTGTGTCCAAGGTTTGCTTGGGTTTTGACTAACCAGAGGTGGGAGGAGGCCATGCCAGGGGCTTCTAGAAGCCCAGGGAGGGACCCTGGAAGCCACAGTCAGGCTTGGAGGATCAGAACTTTGAGAAGTCTTTTTGTAGTGGCCAAGGCTACCTTGGAAAACAACAGTATCTGGCCCCAAGGCCTCTGGTTTCCAGGGCAGATGCCTCCAGCATACCAAGCAAGCTTGGCCACTTCTGGGCCCGGCTCTGCCAGGCTGGCAGGAGAGAAGGGAGTATTTCTAGAAGGTCCTCACTTCCCCCATCTTCCCGTTCCCATGCCCTGGCTTTGCTCTCTCAGGGACTGGCAGGGATGGTGTGTGGCTGGGCCTTCAAACATGTTCTCCTTCTTGATATCGAGGCTGTACCCAGTGAAGCTGAGTCTCACTGTCGTAGGGATCTGTAACATTCAGCCGCCCCAGTTACTTCTGATTTATTGGCAAAGCAGCAGCTTCTCTGCTTGGCCTAAACTTTCTCTGGGGGGAGGGGCAGATACTTAAGTGATCCCTTCCCCGCCAAGATGGCCAGATGCTCCTCTTTAAAGAAAACCCTGGGGTGAATTCTGGTTTTGGAACTGGAAACTTTGAATTAAGTGAGACCCTTTAAGGGTTCTATTTCCAGTCTTGGTGGGGACCAAAGAGGGTAGAACATGAGTGGAAACAGGGAATGAATCAGGGAAAAGTAATTGAACATGGACTTCATAGATATTGCCTGGGCTGGAACCTATCTCTACACCTCATTAGGGGTGTGAGCTTGGAGACATTATTGAACCTTGAGGAGCCTCAGCATCCTCATCTGTAAAATGGGGTTGGGAGAGTGTCAGCCTCACAGAGTTGGCAGGAGAGTGAGATGAGCTAATGCCTACACCTGGGAGGAACACTGAATGCCCAGCAAGTGCTTGCCTACTCTCACGTTACTTTACTCAGAGTGCCTAGAACAGTGCCGGGAAATTGGATATCTCATGGATGTCTGTGAATAACCACAAAGGAAGTGCCTCCAAGTGGAAAGGCACTGCTGCTAGAGAATGGACTTCAAAATAACCCACAGACAATACCCAGCACTACTGTTGATTGCAATTTCCTCTTTGTTTAAGGGCATTCCCATTTGTCTTATGGCACTTGGGCAGAGCCAGTCTGCAATTTTTAGGGGACTCAGGTTTAGAGCAGAGAAGCCTTCTCCCTGGGTTCCTGGGCCAGCCCCCAGGATGGAGGCCAGCGTCTTCTGCTGCCGTGGGGTTAGGTCAGGGTTGTGGTTTTTCTCTGATCACATTTTGAAGTTCCTAAGAATCTAGACTGTGTCCCTTTCCCTATTTACTGCCATTTGATGATCTGGTACCCATTCCTATAGATAAAAAGGGAAATTTCCTATTAAAACAGGTCTCAGTTTCTCTGTCTGAAAAATGGGAGTGAGGATGCTGACCTCCTCAAGGGGGTTATTGGGAAGAACATGGCGCTAGAAGTTGGGTGAGTAGCCAGGCAGCATTGCAAGTTTGGGAAAGGATGATCCACTCACCCTGTTGCCAGTGGAGTTACACCAAACAGAAGGTGTGAGAAGGACATTCAGAAAACACATGAGTTCACTCTATCAGCCAGGAACCAACAGGTCAACAAGAGCAGACAGTAGAGGACAAGAACATGCCTAAGTCTTAGAGTTTCTGCCTGCCCCCTTCTGGTGCTTGGTTCCTGTCTTGCTCATGCACAGGTGGGCTGGGGACAGGAATCAGGTGCAAGTTGAAGGCCAAGTATGTTTAAGCTAGAGGAACAGAAAGTCAAATCTCCTTATAGGGAAAGAAAGTGGGCTTTGGGGAAGCTGCCAGATTGGGGTTAAGCCAGGCCCATTACTCCACCTCTGTGCCTGGGCCTTCTCACCTATGAAATGAGCTGACACCGCTTCCACCTTATGTTATTATGAGGAGGAAAGGAGCTGGCACAGGTAGAGGGAAGTGCTCAGTAGATTCTCACTGAGCTAATGCTGCCATTGTGGTGTTTTAACTCCAACAAGCCTGCAGCACCAAGGTCAGGAATGCTCCCTGGTCCACTTTTGCTTTGAGTTTCAGGTAGCTGGTCTCCTGCCTTCCTTGTGGTTGGAAGAAGGATCCCTCTGCCCAGCTGTCCCCTTGGAGCTGACTTTTCAACTGGAGGCCTGGGGTGAGCTCTTCTGCCCTTGCTTACTTCTGCTGTCCCTCCCCCCCACCCAAGAATCACTGAACCTTTCAATGTTAAAGGGTCAGGATAGTTTCACCGATTTAAACTGCAGAACAGTCTGGGCCATCCTCTGGGCCAAGTTGCCTACCTGGGGCACTAGCTCTTGTTCAGGTAGGAATGCAGGCATGCCAGCATCCTTGTCCAGTGGTCCAGTGAGAGCAGAGGGACTGTGACTTATTAGGAGGACGTGGGTGGGGTGGGTAAGGAAGGTGAAGGGAGTGGGATGTATGCAGTGCAGGACTCAGAGGGTGAGACCTTGGGGATCAGAGATGAAACTGGATTGATTGGGACTCTGAGTCAGTGAGAGGTCTGGGAAAGCAGGTGGGGCCCTCATGGCCTGGCCCTGCCTGGGGGGGGGGGCAGATTGGGTCACAGGACACAGGGAGAGGAAGGGTGGGGATGGGGACACTCGGAGCTTACCCCAACCTGTGTATCCCTCTTCTCTCTGACTCCCTGTAGTGGGCTGGTCACAGGACTGCGGCTCGACCTGGAGACACTGCAGCTGTGGACTCCCCAGCTTGGAGAAGCCCCTCTTTGGTAAGTGGTCAAGCCCTCCTACATTGCCTCTGGGAGCAGCCTCACCCCTTTCTCAGGACCTCAGAGCTGAGCTGGGTTCTCCTGGGGACACTTGTGAGACGCTTAGGTTGGCTCCTTGCCCTGGACCCATGGTGTGCCCTTCCCTTTCCCTGCTTTCCTGTGGTCCCTCCACAGACCCCGTTCTGTGGCCAGAGGGGCAAAGGGTAAAGGCCTTTGAGGAATGGCTTGGAGGAACCAGGCCCTGTTTCCCTATCTGCAGGCCAGTGCACTCTGTGTATGTGGGAGTCTTCTGGGCCCGAGGCCTGGACCCTTGCTCCCAGTGGCCAGGAATAAACTACGGTCCTGGAAGGGAGGCTTCTGTACCCCTGTCTCTGCTTCAGAGACTCTTAGAGACTCCACAAGCCCCAGAAGTCCACATCTGGACCAAGTTGGAGAGAACTCGACACGGTTGTCTACCTTTCGGGCCCTGCCGGAAGCTTACTGACTGACGATGTGCAGGGGCCAGAAGGAGGCACCTGACATGAGCTCTTCTTCTCCCTAGGGGTGGGCAGAGGACAGAGGAAAGGTGACCACCTGGGGAACTGGGCACTAGCTTACGGGGCTGCAAGCTGCTGGCAGGGGTATGGGGCAGTGGGGGACATAGCTTGACGCCAGAGCATCCCCTTAGTGTGGGAATTGGGGAGTGAAGCTTTTGCCCAGTGGGGCTCTGGACTCATCTAAGGTTAAATCCTGGGTGCCAGGAGTGTTTTGTCAGCTCCCTGAAGCTCCCAGGAGTCCGCTAAGAGTGGTGAAGTCTGGTGTAGAAGCTGCTTAGGTCTTCTGGGTGCATATGTGAGCACTGGGCAGGGAGCAGGGAAGAGATAGCTCTTCCAAGGAAGCAAGCCAGAGCCAGACACCTGACCTTGGCCTTTGCCCACAGACCTGGAGCCGTGGAGCAGCAGCCCCATGAAGGTGTCCAGCCATGCAATGTTCCTGGAAGGCTGTCCTCCTCCTTGCCCTGGCCTCCATCGCCATCCAGTACACGGCCATTCGCACCTTCACTGCCAAGTCCTTCCACACCTGCCCGGGACTGGCCGACGCCGGGCTGGCAGAGCGGCTGTGCGAGGAGGGCCCCACCTTTGCCTACAACCTGTCCCGCAAAACCCACATCCTCATCCTGGCCACCACACGCAGCGGCTCCTCCTTCGTGGGCCAGCTCTTCAACCAGCACTTGGACGTCTTCTACCTGTTTGAGCCCCTTTATCACGTCCAGAACACGCTCATCCCCCGCTTCACCCAGGGCAAGAGCCCAGCCGACCGGCGGGTCATGCTGGGTGCCAGCCGCGACCTCCTGCGGAGCCTGTATGACTGTGACCTCTACTTCTTGGAGAACTATATCAAGCCTCCGCCGGTCAACCACACCACGGACAGGATCTTCCGCCGAGGGGCCAGCAGGGTCCTCTGCTCCCGGCCTGTGTGCGACCCTCCAGGGTCCGCTGACCTGGTCTTGGAAGAGGGTGACTGCGTGCGCAAGTGCGGCCTGCTGAACCTGACCGTGGCTGCCGAGGCCTGCCGTGAGCGCAGCCACGTAGCCATCAAGACAGTGAGGGTACCCGAGGTTAATGACTTGCGGGCTCTGGTGGAAGATCCTCGGTTAAACCTCAAAGTCATCCAGCTGGTCCGAGACCCTCGGGGCATTCTGGCTTCGCGCAGTGAGACCTTCCGCGACACCTACCGGCTCTGGAGGCTCTGGTACGGCACGGGGAGAAAACCCTACAACTTGGATGTGACGCAGCTGACCACAGTGTGCGAGGACTTCTCAAACTCCGTGTCCACCGGCCTCATGCGGCCCCCGTGGCTCAAGGGCAAGTACATGTTAGTGCGGTATGAGGACCTGGCCCGGAACCCCATGAAGAAGACAGAGGAGATCTACGGGTTCCTGGGCATCCCCTTGGACAGCCACGTGGCTCGCTGGATCCAGAACAACACGAGGGGCGACCCCACCCTGGGCAAGCACAAATACGGCACGGTGAGAAACTCGGCCGCCACTGCCGAGAAGTGGCGCTTCCGCCTCTCCTACGACATTGTGGCCTTTGCCCAGAACGCCTGTCAGCAGGTGCTGGCCCAGCTGGGCTACAAGATGGCCAGCTCGGAGGAGGAGCTGAAGAACCCCTCGGTCAGCCTGGTGGAGGAGCGGGACTTCCGCCCGTTCTCATGACGCGGCGCCGTGGGGAGGGTGGGAGGCACCTGGTGTCGGTTTTGATAAAATGGACCATTTTTAATTGTTGCCTTATCTCCCCCGGCGTGTCCACCCGTCTTTGTGTCCTCCTGCCCCCTGCCCACCCCACTTCCTTCTGCCTCTTTTTGTCTCTGAAATTTGCACTACTTCTCGGATGGGAAGCACTGGGGCAGAGGGTGTGGGAAGTGGGGTATGGGCCCCACCCCACCCCATTCAGACACATGGACGCTGGGTCTCCACGTGGACGGTGACAATGTTTACAAGCACCACACTCACACATTCACACACACGCACATGGCCCACGAGGAGAGGCCACACAGCTTCTCCAGAACTTGGAATGGATGAGTGGTCGGGGTATTATAGTTTCTGCACTGTCTTATTCCTTATACAAGGTAAGAAGATCTGAACAAAAGGACCACTTCTCTCTAATTTATGAATGGTGTCCATTTCTTCTGCATTCTTGCTTCCTGCCCTGACCACCATGACCCCCCTTAGAGCAGAGAAACTGCCCCCTCCTGCCCGCCCTTGCCTGTCGGTGAGCAGGTTTTTACTGTGAGGTGAACGTGGACATTGTTTATTTTTTCCAATCTATGGTGATGCTGTCTGTCTGTCTGAGTCTTGTGGCTGCCCCCAGACCAGTGATGACTGATGAATCTTACGAATTTCTGATTGATCTTGGGGTCCATCTGTGATATTTCTTTGTGCCAAAAAGAAAAAACAAAAGAGTGGATCAGTTTGCTAAATGAACATTGAAATGCTTTATCTGTGTTTTCTGTAAATAAAAGAGTGCAATAATCTCTAGTGTGGTTGCAGGACATTCCAGACAGGCAAGAGCAGGGCCTGGTGGGGTCTGGGTGCTCTGGGGAGGACAGTGAGCAGGTGGGAATGAAGTGCCCTTGGACAGCCGCGTGGCTCTCTGGATCCAGAACAACATGGCCCTCAATACCAGGTTCAGGGTTTGTTTTCCCTTCAGGCAGTTGAGAGTAAGTATCTCACAGCCAGGGGTGATGTTCAGAGTCTTCCATAAGCGGTATGGCTTGCCGAGTCAGAATGGCCAGAGCTAAGGATGAGATTCTGGGACCACTTGTGTGCCAGATGTTGCACTTTTAGTTGGTGGGTCTGACACCAGGATAGCTGGGGAAGGGGAAGATTTAAGGGGGGTGGTGATGGCGCGAGGCAGCGGGTGTTTATCAAGTGCCTGGAAGTATTTTACTGTTTTAACAACTGGTACAGGTTTATTGGTGTTGTCACTGGCAGAATATCTCCTGTGTTTACTTACCTTCCCCACCTTGGCAATCTACCGGGCTCCTCCAGGAAGCTTCCCCAGCTCTTATTCTAAGAAAATAGCTGGTCACAGCTTTGTTGTCCTGGGACACTGGGTTACCTGGTGATTAGGCAGCCCTGGCAGTCCTGGGCAATCGGAACTCGGTGCCTAGGTGGGTCTTACTTAGCGCCCCTGATTGGCTGTTCTAACTATTTTTATATATGGCAGGGGTTATGGGCATTCCTTCAAGAAACACAGTCTAGTGGGAGGCAAACAGGCAAAAAGATAGGTACAACATGGGTGACGTGCTGTGCCAACACAGGTTTTGTGCCACATGGGCAGGGCTTGGTCCCATACCAATTGGTCCTGGAAAGCCAAGGTTACTATAATGAAGCAGTAACACTAAATACTCTAACTGCAGCTTAATCAAGACAGGCTATTTCCTTTTTTTAGAAAAAAATTTTTTTATTGTGGTAAAATACACGTAATATAAAATTTACCATCTTAACCATTTTAATTGTATATTTCATTAAATACATTCCGAATATGGTGCCATGCCATTCATCTCCATAACTCTTTTCATTCTGTAAAACTGGGACGTTGTACCCATTAAACAGTAATTCCCGATTTCCCTCTCTCCCTCAGCCCCTGAAACCCCTGTTCTACTTTCCGTCTCTATGAATTTGACTTTTCTAGGGGCCTTGTCTAGGTAGAATGCTACAGTAAGCTTGTTTGTACTTTTATGACTGACTTATTTTACTTAGCATTGTGTCCTTGAGGTTCATCCACGCTGCAGCAGTGTCAAAATTCCCTTCATTTTAAAGGCTGAATAGTGTTCCATTGTATGGGTAGACCACATTTTGCTCATCCATTCCTTCCTCAGTTCCCATTTTAGCTATTGTGAATAATGTAGCTGTGAACATAGGTGGGCAAATATCTCTTTCAATTCTTTGAGTATACATCCAGAAGTGGACTTGCTGAATTATATGGAAATCCTATTTTTAATTATTTTAGGAACTGCCATACTGTATTTTCCACAGTAGCTGTACAATTTTACTTACCTACCAACAGTGCATGAAAGTTTCAATTTCTCCACGTCCTCACCAACCCTTGTTATTTTCTTCCTTTCTTCTTCTTTTTTTGAAATTAGCCATCCTAATGGGTATGAGGTGGTAAGATGGGCTATTTCTTTCCTTCTCACAGGCATAAGATGTTCAGGTCTGGTATGGTGGCTCCCAGGTTGTATGCCTAGACATCAGGGACTCTGGGTCTTTCTACATTGTTGCTGCTTCATCTTTCTGAGGTGTTGTCCTTGGCTATATGGAACAAGATGGCTTGCCAAGTAGTGGGAAACAGGAAAGGAGACCATATATTCACCAGTGTGAGTCCAACCGAAAGTTAGAGACATCACTCTCACTTGTGTTTCATTGGCTAGAGCCTGGTCACATGACCATATTTAAATACAAAGGAGGCGGGGAAATGTAGTTTGTTATCTGACAGGCCATGACCATTAAGATGGCTGATGAGTCCAAACCTGGGAGTTTCAGGTTTCTTTTGTGCAAAAGGCAAACAGCATGATTTACACCATCATTCTTAAGACCAGGAGGTGGATTGGAAAAGTCTCTGTCAGGATTGCTAGGCAGGGTCTGGAGCTCTTATTGCCACTGGTTCAGAGGAACTGCTTCTACCTTGTGGGGAGGAAGTCAACCCATCAGTTGGCTTCATGGCATTAGTGCCTAGGTGGGTCTTACTTAGTGCCCCTGGTTGGCTGTTCTAGCACTCAAAAAGGCCTGCTCCAACTGTGGGAGGTGACAGCTGGTCCTTTCCCTGTTATAGTAAATGGCAATATGACACTGTTCCCAAGGAACTCCTTTGTCTTCACTTTGACTGCCCTGCCTTGGACTGTCTCACTGAGCCAGAGACTTCTCTCCTCTCGGTGGTGGCTTCATATTGGAACTGGGAGACACCAGAGATCCTGCCTAGTTGAAAAGAACACCTCATTACAACTGTAGTGACAGAAGACTTTAATAAAGGCTGGCTGGGGCTTTCAAAGGAAGGCCCTGTTTAGTGATGGAATTGTCCACTCATTCATTTATTCATGCAAGTATGTGCAGACACTGGGGTTATGGGCATTCCTTCAAGTAACACAGTCTAGTGGGAGGCAAACAGGCAAAAAGATAGGTACAACATGGGTGACGTGCTGTGCCAACATAGGTTTTGTGCCACATGGTCAGGGCTTGGTCCCATACCAATTAGTCCTGGAAAGCCAAGGTTACTATAATGAAGCCATAGCCATACGTCCCTTGTGGTTGCATTCTGTGTGTCCCTGATCTTGGGTCTTAGAGAAGTCTGGGAGGGCTTCCCTAAGGTGTTAGTGCTGCCACTGAGCTATGGGGAGGTAGGAACTGGCACTTTGGAGAAGGGTTAGAAGATTGTTCCCAGCCTAGGGAGCAGCCCGGGGCATTTATAGCTATATAGGCTGTGGGCAGGGGTTGTAGGGTGGACCATGCACCAGAGCCTGTGCTCAGATCCTCAAGGCCAGACAGCTTGCCAACTCCCCAAGGTCAGTTGAGCCTTCAAAGGATCTATGTATGATGACCAGGCCCACAAGTCAGAATCAGAAATCAGAAAGCTTGCCTATTCTTAGGATAAAGACCAAACTCTCCTAAGGCTCTTTGAAGCCTTGCATGTCCCAGCCCTTGCCACCTTTAGCTTCATCCTGTGCCATGCTGCCCTCCTCTTCACTCCCTGGTCTTCCAGTTTTCTGGCAGTTCCATGACTGTATGGTGGAAGATGGCTGCAGTTATAGCCCTCAGTTGGTTCACACTTTCCTATAACCACAATGTTGAGTAGTGTCCTCCCACACTGGCTCTAGGTTTAGCCATGTGTCTTGCTTTTTGGTCTGTGGAACAGTAGCAGGTATAGAGGTTTGAAAGTGCTTGACCTTTGGAGCTGGTTCTTTCTTGCTGCCCCCCTGGAATCCTTCAATTGCCATGTGAAGGAATCCCAAGCTAGCTGGCTGGAGAGTAAAAGACCACTAAGGTAAAGAACCACGGAGTCTCAGCCAGTGGCCAGTCAGTTCTTCCCTGACTTGGCTATTGATGAAGATATGTGAATGAGTCCCAGCCAGGATCAGCCACAATCTGGCCCAGACTGTTGGAATCACTTGGCTGAACTCAGCCAAATTTCTGACTCACAACATTATGCATTAGAAAAATTGATATTGTTTTAAACAATTAAATTTTGGAGTGACTTGTTACACAGCAAAAGCTAACTAATACATATGCCATTCTCTAGTCCATTGCAAAGTCTTTGCACAGACTATTTGTTATCCCTAGTTTTCCTATCCCCTTCTATCTAGTTAATGTCTACTCATTTTTGGATCTCAACTTAATTATCGACACTTCCTTGGTTTTACAAGATTTGTTCAGTTATCCTGATTATAGACCCTTATATAGCTGATTATATATCTTATATATCCTGATTATAGGCCCTTACAGCACTGTGTAGATCTCTTTTATAGTGTTTACCACAGTTGTAATCACACTTTTTATCACAGGACCTGGCATATAATAGATATCTAATAAACACTGTGGTTGAATGAATAAAAGAATGAATAAAACAGGTGTTTCCCATCTGATAAAAGAGCTTGCTTGTCAAGGGCCTTCACTTGGGAGTATGTGAGGACCCTCAGGACTCTGAATGAGACCCGAGGCAGCTACTATGCCCACAGGCTGTTTCTGACACATCATAGGAGGTTGAGCTGAGTTTTATTCTATATCCTTTCCCCACAGTCCATAATTCTAATTCAACAGACCCACATTAGTGCTCCTATTTCTTTTCATGATGCCGTCACCTGCCTTGCCACTTGTTACAATTTCCAAAGCTAATGCTTTGACAGAGAATGACAGTGAACAAACACGTGTACAGAATTTTACAGTTTACTAAACCTACTTCCCCTCTGTTAGTCACACCTCTCTGCAGCAGCTGTTTCCTGCTGACACAGAGGCACCTCTTTCTAGCCATGGTGGTCAGAATGCCACATAGGCAGGATGGCCCCCACCTGTCTCACCTGTAAGTTGTGTCTTGATAGCTGAGGTCCTAAGGACTAACCACCTGGTCTTATCCCCAGACCTAGGGTCCCTCCCATGCCGTGGGTCTAGGGCCATGTCCCATCACTTCTTTTCATCACAGACTTCCTCTATTTGTGTGTTCCCACCTGCTTGCCTTTGTTCCTGTCGTGGCCAACAACAAACATTCTGGCCTCCCAGCCTCACTTCTCTGGGATCCTGGGGAGTATGCTGGGTTCTACTTCCTATCATCACAGAGGGTATTGTCCAGGAGCAAAGCTGCCTTTCCTGGACCATCTCCTCTCCAGGAAAACCACTTGCTGGGAAAGGATTTCTCCCCACCTGAATACCCTTTCTATTTGGGAAGGAAAAGACGCAGGGGAAGAACTTCCATGCACCTGATGAGAAAAACATGCTTCTGTTTCCTGATGGCTGGAAAACAGGTTGGAATCAAGTCCTCCCAGGAAAATAAGCCAATGTTTGGACGCACCAGGAAGTCTAGCTGCAGCTGTCCCCGGCTTGGGCTTTGCGTGTTTGTGTAGGTGTTGCTGGGAGACTGATGCCCAACTTGGGGATCTGGAGTCCTGTGGCTTTCCTGCTAAGGCCACACATGTGACACCACCGTGTTCAAAGAGCCCTGAAATGCTCCATCAAGACCCTGAGTTTGCCTACCTGCCCTCCTTCACTTGCACCTTCTGCTTCTTGAAGTTGTCCCTGCTGTTGACTTGCGATGGAATTGGGTCTTACTCATCCTGGGAACCACTGTAATGAAAAGCATTCCAGTTTCAGTGTGACCTTTCTGTGTGACATTTAACCTTCCTGAGCCTCTATGTCCTCATCTGTAGCATTGATCATTAGAACACCTACCTCACGGGGCTGCTATGAAGACTGGGTAAGGTAGCAAATTTAGGTGCCTACAGTGGTGGTTGGCACATAGTGAGTGCTCAGTAAGTGCTAGCCATCACCATCCTCCTTATCATCCTCATCACCATTCTACCCACAGGGCCTAGCATGCTTTCTGCAATATGATAGCTGCTCAGTGAATGTGTGTTGAAGTAGGACATTATCACAAGTTATAGCTGAATGAAATGGCAGCCAGTGCTGTCCCATATTAGCCAAGGCCTCGAGCTGAGGGGTAGCTAGGGGTAGAGCAGGGGGAGGTGGCCAGATATGCCCACAGAATGATCACTAAGCAGAGGGACAAGTGGGCCCACCCACAGATGATTCTTTTGGGTTCCAGGCACCCTTGCAGGAGTAGCCCTCAGGGGAGAAGTTGGCTGAGTTAACCAGGCGTTCTCTGGCCCCATTACCAAGATCATCTAACCTCCTAGAAAAAAAGGCTTCCTGGTGTGACCCAGAACAGCTTCCAGCCACTGAGCTTAGTTTGAATGAACTTGGCCTTTCTGCCCCTTTGAGGCACCCATTTCTGTAGTGCTCTCTTTCCATGCATAAAAGAAACATTTTTGAATGAGGGCCCAGAACATTTTCCTCCTCTCTAATGCCCAGGGAAGCCCACTGTCTAAGGTATTCAGTGATGAAACATATAGAGCTTACTTAATCTAGGATCTTGTAGCTTCCTGGACTGGGTCTGGGACCAGCCAGCCGACCACACCCAGCAGCTGGGGCTTCCTTCTCTGGCAAACCCTAGCAGTCAGCTGTAGGCAACGATGCCTTCTTCCTAAATTGCTTCCTGCTTTAGTAAGACCGCAGCCTTCAGCAATGTCCCCTGGGCCTTGGGCTAGCTTTGGGAAGCTGGGTATAGCTTTGGGAACAGAGTCATTGCACCAAAGGTTGAAGGAAACATTTAGAGCCATCCAGAATGAGTGGAAAATCAGTGATTCAGGTGAAGGGAGACTCAAACTGAGACTCCATCTTGCATTATTCCACTGCATCTTGCTGGACAAGCCAGTCATCTCTCCAGAGCCTCAGTGCTCCAGCTACAGCTGGGGGACAATGATGGAAAAGAATGTGTCTTCTGAAGCAACAGGGTGTAGTGGGCTTTATACATGTACCCATTTGGTTAAGTTAAATGTATTAGCCAAATGTCTCTCCTGTCTTTAAAAAAATCTGTCTATTCCTTTCATTACTGAGAAAATGTGTTAAAGATTTTGCACTAGGACTGTGGATTTATCTGTCCCCCCCATGTATAATTTTAAGACTGTAATTTTAGGTGCATACAACTCTAAAGTTGTTATATATTTCTCGGGAATTGAACCTTGTACAGCATGATGAAGTGTTCCTGCTTACTATAGTATGCTTTTGCCTTAATGTCAATGTCAAATGTCGGTAGAGCAATACCAGCCTCCTTTGGTGGAGTCCATGTGATTTCTTGTCTCATTTTTTAGTCTATACATATGCCTTACAATGACTGATGTATTTGAATCTGCAGCTCTATCTTATTTTGTCCTTCCTATCTGTCTTACCCTTTTTGTGATTTTTTAAAACCTCTCCTTCCGATTTAGTATTTCTTTTCTATTGTATTCTATTGTCTCTTCTTGGCCAATTAGAGAATTATATATCTGGTTCTCTTCCTCCACTGATAATCTTAGGAATTCCAAATCCTTTGTGAGTTTATTCAAGTCTAAAGTTAATCAATACCTTTACCCTCCTCTTGAAAAACATACTCAATACCTTAAAACATTTTAATTATATCCCCCTTCTTTTAAGTTTTTGTGTTGTTGTGTGATGCTCCATTCCCAAGATGATCTAACTTCCTAGAAAAAAGGATTCCTGGTGTAACCCAAGGCAGCTTTCCAGCCTTTAAAACTAATGCATTATATGTGGCCTTTTATTTTTTTCTAAGTAATCAACTTTATTGAGCATTATTTAAATACAATAAAAGGCATTCATTTTGACAGCTGTGGTGGCTCATGCCTGTAATCCTAGCACTCTGGGAGGCCCAAGCAGGTGGATTGCTTGAGCTCAAGAGTTGGAGACCAGCCTGAGCAATAGTGAGACCCTCGTCTCTAAAAATAGCCAGGCGTTGTAGTCCTAGCTACTTGGGAAGCTGAAGCAAGGCGATCACTTGAGCCCAAGAGTTGGAGGTTGTTATGAGCTATGATGATGCCATTGTACTCTACCAACAGTGACAAAGTGAGACTCCGTCTCAAAAATTTAAAAAAGGCATTCATTTTAAGTATACTGTTTGGTAAGTTTTGACAAATGTATAGTTATGTGATCACTGCCTCGATCAAAATATATATAGACTATGTCTATCAATCCCCCAAATTCCCTAATGCCCCCTTATAGTCAATCTCTTCCCCACCCCAAGTCCTTGGCAGTCATTGAACTGCTTTCTGTTGCTTTAGTTTCACCTTTTTAGAATTTTGCGTAAATGGGATCATAAAATATGTAGCTGATCTTTCTTTCTTCTTTCTTTCTTTCTTTCTTTCTTTCTTTCTTTCTTTCTTTCTTTCTTTCTTTCTTTCTTTCTTTCTTTCTTTCTTTCTTTCTTTCTTTCTGACAAAGTCTCACTATATCACCCTTGATAGAGTGCCATGGTGTCACAGCTCAGAGTAGCCTCCAATTCTTGGGCTTAAGCGATTCTCTTGCCTCAGCCTCCCAAGTAGCTGGGACTACAGTCACCCACCACAACTCCTGGCTACTTTTTTTTTGTTGCAGTTATCATTGTTGCTTTAGCTGGCTTGGGCCAGTTCGAACCCTCCAGCCATGGTGTATGTGGCCGGAGCCCTACCCATTGAATACAGGCACCGCCTGGATTCTTTCACTTAGATGACTCTTGAGATTCATCATGTTGAATGTGTCAGGAATCTGTTTCTTTTTATTGCTGAGTGCTCTTCATTCCATTGTGTAGATCCAAATTTCCACCTGGTATCACTTTCCATCTACCTGAAGAACTTCAATGTTTCTTGGTGTTCAAGTCAGTCGACTGATAAATTCTCTGAGATTTTGTTTGTCAGGAAGCCTTCATTTTTAGAAAGATATTTTCATTAGATTTAGAATTCCAAGTGGATATTTTTTCTTTCAGCACTTGAAACACTTTTACTTCAATTGTCTTCTAACTTGTATTATTTTTGATGAGAAGTCTGCCATAATTCTTACCTTTCTTTTTCCTCTTTACATAATGTCTTTTCACTGTCTGCCCTTAAAATTTTCTCTTTGTTACTAGTTTTCAGCAATTTTGACTATGGTATGCTTTGGTGTGTTTTTCTTTATTTTTATCCTGTTTTGGGTCCATTGAGGTGTTTTTTTTTTTGTTTGTTTTGAGACAGAGTCTCACTATGTCACCCTCCATAGAGTACTATGGCATCACAGCTCACAGCAACCTCCACCTCTTAGGCTTAAGCAATTATCTTGTCTCAACCTTCCAAGTAGCTGGGACTATAGCCACCCACCACAATGCCTGGCTATTTTTTTTTTTTTTTTTTTTTTTGCAGTTGTCTTTGTTGTTTAGCAGGCCCTGGTTGGGTTTGAACCCGCCAGCCACAGTGTATGTGGCTGGTGCCCTAACAATTGAGCTACGGGCACTGAGCCCCATCGAGCTTTTGGTAATTGTGGGTTTACATTTTTCATCAAATGTGAAAAATTTCAGCTATTTTTTTTCAAATATTTTTTCTGTTCTTCCCCTACCTCTCTCCAGAGACCCAACTTACTCATGTTAGTTACTTTGATATTGTTCCACAGGTGATTGATATTCTGTTCATTTATTTTCCCCCAAACTTTTCTCTCTCTATGCTAAATTTGGATAGTTTCTAACGCTTTGTTTTTAAATCGACTGCTCTTTTCTTCTGTAATATCTAGCCTGTTAATCCTGCCCAATATATTTTTCATTTTGGTTTGTATTTCTCATCTCTATGTGGTCCTTGAGTCTTTTAATTTTATATCTTCTATTTTATCCTCATTGTGTTCATGTTCTCTTCTACATCTTCATTCATTTGTAACATTTTAGATGACTAATTCTATCATCTCTGTCATTTCTGGTTTTCGCCCATTAACTTGTTCCCTCCTAGTTCTGAGTCATATTTCCCTGATTTTTTTTTTTTTTTGCACGGCCAGTTGTTTTTGATTGCCTGTTAGATGCATCAGTCTGGGGCCAGGCAAAGAAAGAGGCAACATTAGCAATTTGAACAGGGGGAATTTAATATAAATAATTATTAATTAGAAAATGGAGTCAGTTACTAAAAGGGGGTAAGGGGTTGCTCTGAGGAATATAGGAATAACAAATGCAGGGAGCTCTTCTTTCCCTAGGGCTGGGGAAGGAGTGCACCAGAAAGGAATTACCGTATATACTCAAGTATAAGCCGAGGCTACTCTGAGCTGTGACACCATGTCACAAAATTTGTGCCGAAAAAACTCGGCTTATACTCGGGTCATACAGGTTATTTGATTCGGTGCGCGCGCACCTAATCAAATGCACGTAGTCTCCAGTTGTCTTCTGCCCTCTGCTTGAGGGGGCGGTGCTTCAGCTCAGTCCACAAGTCACGCGGAGCTGAAGAGGTAGGCGGCTGAACTAAACTGTATTCCACTGAACTATTTAACCCACAATATTTAATAGCACATTTAAGTGAAAACCCCATTTAAGGCAGTAAAGTCTTGTAAATAAAGACTGC
>CAUYPK010033737.1:0-50500 GCA_963574355.1 Loris lydekkerianus
TTAGCGCAATAACTAAAAAAACGCCAGGAAGGCTATGTCAACCAGTGTGATGAAAATGTGTCAAATGGTTTATGAACCTAGTGTATGATGCCCCATGATCATATCAATGTACACAGCTATGATTTAATTAAAAAAAAAAAAAAAGGAAACAAAAAATGGACCAGCTGGGAACCTCCAGACATGAAGAATGACATAGTGGCAAGATTCCTGGGTTTTCTCAGACCTGAAACTTAAGAAGTTAGCAACCCAGAAACTCAGGATACAGACAAATGAAGGTTCAGCAGGATCCTATTCTGTCTAGTGAAAGCACCAGAACAGGGTAGCCTTTAAGCAGAAAACTTTTAGAAAATTATTATTTTACTCCTGCCCCACCTCACAAAACAGCAAATAATAAACAAGCAATAACTGAGGCCTCAGCATCACCCATGACAGTAAAAACCAAATGGAGAGCCCAGAGTTCTGTCTTCATCAGGCTACAATAGTGGCCCAACACTCCAACAGAGAAGGCTAACGTGGGAGCAGGAACTTTGATGCTTACTGGCTGGTAATAAACCCCCCTAGTCCTTGACGGTGTCAGTGGAGATGGTGGAGACAACAAGGGAATCCCGAATGTCCATGACCCTCCCAAAGGAGGCTGCCCCCACCATAGTGTCAGTATTGACCACTGGGCCAGTCAGAATAGCTGCTCATGCCCAACAGTAACAAAGGGCACCCTGCTCCTCAAGTATAAATGGAGGCCAATGGGGAACCTGGACCTCTATCTCCACTTTGCAGTAAGCAGGTAACACCCTCCTCCCCCTGCTGCAGTAGTATCAAGAAGCTAAAAGAGAGGATTAAAATAAGATCCTGAGTCTCATAAGACAAAAAAAAAAAAAAGTACAGATTTCAAAAGAAAATTGCTCATCCTACCAAGAACCATGAGGGCCACAAAATGAATGAAAAGGATGATTGACAGAAACCCAACACTGGGTTAGCAGAGATGTTAGCATAATCTGACAAAATTTTAAAAATGATTCAGTGAGCAAACACAAACACACTTGAAATAAATAAAAAGATAAACACATCCACAATTATAGTTGGAGACTTCAATGTTCCTCTATAAACAATTGGTAGGACATCTATACAGGAAATCACCAAGGATACAGAAGACCATGTAGCAGCAGGAGCTCATTGACATTTGTGAAATGATCCATCCAGCAACGTCAGAATGAGCACATTCTCTTTTCAAGGGCCTATAGAACATATACTAGGGAAGCCCTCATCCTGGGTATAAAACAAGCCTGAACAAACTGAAAAGAATTGAAATCACAGAGATTGTGTTCTGTGACCCAATGGAGTCATATTAGAAATAGGTAATAAATAGCAGTAAATTCTCTAAACTTTTGAAAACTAAACAACACTGTTCTAACTAAATAATCTTCTGGTAATAAAAAACAAGATTGATCTTGAGAAATTTTTTAAAAATACATTGAACTGAATGAAATTAAAAACACAATATATCAAACTTGGTACAATGTAATAAAGCAGAGCTGAGAGAAAAATTTATCACACTAAATGTATACACTGAAAAAGAGGCAAACTCTTAATAATCTGAGCAGCCAACTCAACAGTCTAGGAAAACGAGAGTGAAATTAACCAAAAGCAAGCAGAAGGAAGGAAATAATAAATATACAATAGAAGAAATCAATGATAATGAAAAACAATAGAGAAGATAAGTAAAATAAAACCTAGGTATTTGAAAAAGTCAATAAAACTAACAATCTTCTAGCAAGATGAACAGAAGGGAGAGAAGACACAAATTACTGACACCATGAATTAAACAGGTATATTACTATAGACCTACAGACAGCACAAAGGTAAGAAAGAAATTCTACACTAACTCTGTACATATAAAACTGGCAACTTAGATGAAATGAACTAGTTCTTGAAAAAATAAAATAAAATCTATCATAATTCAGTCACATGAAATACTAATTTGAAGAGACATACAAGAAAATAAATAGAGGAAATTGAATTCATAATCTAAAAACTCCCCAAAATGATAACTCTAGGCCCAGATGGTTTCACTGAAGAATTATGTTAAATGTTTAATGAAAAATTAACACAATTCTGTATGATGTTTTCCAGAAAATAGAAGAGAAGGGAACACTTTTCAACATATTTTATGGAGCTAATGTTACCCTCATACAGAAACCATACACAGACTGTACAAAAAAAGAAAACCACAGAACAAAGTACCTCATGACTATTGACACAAAAATCTTTAAGGAAAATGTTAGCAGGGTGGTGCCTGTGGCTGAAAGGAGTAGGGGGCCGGCCCCATATACCAGAGGTGGAAAGTTCAAAGTAGGCCCTGGCCAAAACCCGCAAAAAAAAAAAAATAAATAAATAAATAAATAAAATAATAAATTTCTAGAAAAAAAAGAAAATATTTGCAAATAGAATTTATCAACATAAAAAAATAACTATACACCACACCCAAACAAGTTTATTTCAAGGATGTAAGATTAGTTCAATATTTGAAAATTCATCAGTATAATTTATCAGATGTAACAGACAAAAAAATAAATACAACATGATTATATTAATCAATGAAGAAAAAGCATTTAACAAATTGAATTCCCCTTCATGATAAAAACCAACCAAAGAAACAAAAGAAACCTAGAAAAATAGGAATGCCCCACTTCCTTACTTTGATAATGACCATCTGTAAGAAAACCTATAGCTAACATTATACTTAATGACAAAAATTTCAATGTTTTTCTCCTAAGATTAGGTGCAAAGCAAGGATGTTCTCTCTTACCACTTTTTTCAACATAGCACAATAAGTAAGTTTTAGCCAGCACAATAAGCCCTGAAAAGTAAAATGTACACAGATTGAAACTGATAAAATAAAATTGTCCCCACTTGCATGACATGATTGTCTATGTAGAAAATCCAACAGGATCTAGAAAAATGCCTAGAATTAAGAAGTAAGTTTAGCATATTCAGAAGATACATGATACAATACAAAAATCAATTGTATTTCTATCTATTTGCAATGAAGGTGTAGATACCAAAATTAAAAATATGATACCATTTAAAATTGCTAAAAAATAAATAAACAATCTACTTAGCAAATCTAGCAAAATATGTATAGGGTTTGCATGCTAAAACCATACAAAACTGATGAAGGAAATTTTTAAAAGATGTAAATAAACAGGCAAACAGTGTCCATATATTGAGAGACTCCACATAGAAAATACATCAACACTCTCTAGACTGATATACAAGCTAATGCAATTCTTATCAAAATTCCAGCAACATTTTTGAAGATAACAAAGCTTTTCTAAAATTTATATGTAAAGATAAAGAAACTAGAATTACAAAGCAATTTTATAAAAGAAGAAGAAAGGCATCAGTACATTTGATTTCAAGATTTATATAATATATCTTCAGTAATCAAAACTGTATGGTACTGGCAGTGAGATAGACACATAAGCTGATGGAATAGAACAGGGAACCCAGAAATAGGCCCATGCAAATATGCTAAACTGAGTTTTAACAAAGGTGTAAAAGCAGTTCATTGCTGGAAACACAGACTTTTCAACAAATGGTGCTGGAGCAATTAAACATCCATAGGCAAAAAAAAAAAATCTCAGTTTACGTTTCACATTTCATTACAAAAATGCAAAATGTAAAACTATAGAACTTTTTCAGAAAGAAAAATACCAGAAAACTCTTTGAGATATAAGGTGAAATATGGATTTGAGAATGGGAGTATCAGTGAAAGTCATTTTTAGTAGGATGAGAAGAGAAGTTATACAGTGGGAGAAAATATTTGCAACCCAGGCATCTGATAGAGGACTAGGATATATAAGGAACTGTGAAAACTCAACAGTAAAAACAAATTACCCAATCAGACAATGTACAAAAGATGTGTGGAGACGATCTCAGGAGAAGATGATCAACACTGGCTGGATGCAGTGGCTCACTCCTGTAATCCCAGCCCTCTAGAAGGCTGACACAGGTGGATTGCTTGAGTTCATGAGTTGAGACCAGCCTGAGCAATAGTGAAACGCCATCTCTACTAAAAACAGAAAACTTAAGTGGGCATGATAGTGCATGCCTGTTGTCCCATCTACTTGGGAGGTTGTTGCAAGAGGATCAATTGAACCCAAGAGATTGAGGTTGCTGGGAGCTATGATGATGCCATGGCACTCTAGCCTGGGTAACAGTGTGAGACTCTATCTCAAAAATAAACAAACAAAAAAAAAAGATCAACACTATTAGTCAGTGGGGAAATGCAAATTAAACCACAAGATGTTACTACGTGCCTTGCAGAATCAGTAAACTAAAAAATAGTAACAACACCAAAAGCTGATGAAGAAGCATAGACAGTGAATCATTCATATGTTACCAGTGGGAATGAAAAATAATTCTCTAGAAAACAGTTTGATAATTTCTTTAAAATATCAACACAAAACTACTATATTACCTAGCAATTGTTGTCGAGACACTTAACTGGTAAAAATGATATTGCACATTCACACAAATACCTATATGTGAAGTTTATAGAAGTTTACTCATAAACTATGAATAACTCTGGTTAGTAATTCACAACAGCCCCAAACTGGAAGCAACATGTCCTTCAGTGTATGAATGATTAAAGAGTCTACAGGACATTCACACCATGGGATTCTACTCAGCAATAAAAAGGAACAGACTTTTGATACATGCAATGACTTGGATGAATCTCCAGAGAATTTTGGTGAGAGAAAAACATCAATACCCGAAGGTTACATACTATATAATAACATTATACCTTTATAACATTCTTGAAAGGACAAAATTATAGAAATAAAGAACAGATGAGTGGTCAGTAAGGATGAGGACAGGATGGGAATGGGTGCGGTTATAAAAAGCCAACCTAAAGGATCTTGCGATGAAATTATTTTGCACCTTAACTGTACCAATGCCAGTATTTTGGTTGGGATATTACAGTATAGTTTTGCAAGATCTTATCAACTAGGAAAATGTGGATAAAGGCTGCCTGAGTTCTTGCTGTATTCTTTTATATAATACCATATGAATTCAAAATTATCTTAAAGTAAAAGAGTTTAGTTAAAAAGAAAATCAAATCTAACCAAATTCTGAGAACACATTATGAGAACTGAGATGTTGCTTGGTGCTCTCGGTCTGTGCTGTGCAACAGGCACTTGTCTAGAGCAGGTCTGGGTACCCTGGAAATGCTTGTAGCATCTGCCCACAATGCCTCTTATCCCCTACTATCCAGATATGCCTGCTTCTGGCCTTATGATATGTCTTCCTGTTTATAATTCCAACTTTTTTTTTTTTTTTTTTACCTGCCACTTAAACCCCATCTCTGTCTTCAACCTTTCATTGTTCTCCTGGACAACATAATGTTCTTTCTTTCAACTTACTCATTGAGAAAAAGAACATTGACCAACTAAATGTGGCCCATTATGTCCCTCTTGGAATGGGGAGGGGAAAGGGTCTCTAATAACGAGTAATTTGAGTTGGATGTCTCAAGGGGAATGGCAAATTTTAAAATATGCGGCCTGCAAATGACTTAACTTAATGCAGGAAACTATAAGAATCCTAGAAAAAAAAGTGAGAAAAACTCTTACTGATATTAGTCTAGCCAAAGATTTCATGAAGAAGACCCTAAAAGCAATCATAGTAACAACAAAAATAAATGAGGCCTGATGAAATTAAATAGCTTCTGCACACTCAAGGAGAAAATCCAAAGCACTAATAGACAATTCACAGAACGTGAAAAAATATTTGCATGCTATATGTCTGATAAAGGACCAGTAGCTAGAATCTACAAAGAACTCAAGCAAATAGTCAAGAAACAACCTAATTAAAATGTGTTTTTTTATGAACAGAAACTTTTCCTATGAAGATAGACTAATGGCCAACAAACTCATGAAAAAATGCACAATATCTCTAAGCATTAGGGAAATGAAAATCAAAACCACAATGAGATATCACCTAACTCCAGAAAGAATGGCTCTTACCAAAAGGTTACCTATGGCTCGGCACCCATAGCACAGTGGTTATGGCTCCAGCCACATACACGGAGGCTGGCGGGTTCAAACCCAGCCTTGCTAAACAACAATGACAATTGCAACAAAAAATAGCCTGGCATTGTGGTGGGTGCCTGTAGTCCCAGCTACATGGGAGGCTGAGGCAAGGGAATTACTTACGCCCAAAAGTTTGAGGTTGCTGTGAGCTGTGACGCCATAGTGCTCTATTGAAGACGACATAGTGAGAATATGCTTCAAAAAAAAAAAAAAAAAAAAAGTTACCTAAAACAACAAGTGTAGGCATAGATGCAGAGAGAGAGGAACACTTATACACTGTTGGTGGGACTGCAAACTAGGGCAACCACTATAGAAATTTATCTGGCAATATCTCAAAGAACTTAAAGTGCACCTACCATTTGCCCCAGCAATCCCACTGCTGGTATATATATAATCAAAGGAAAAAGGTCATTTTATTAAAGGGCACTTATTGTGAATCTTTATAGCAGCATAATTCACAATCCCAAAGACATAGAAACAACCCAAGGCCCACCAATATATGAGTGGATTAATAAATAGCATACAGGTACCATGGAGCATTAACTATATTAACTATAAAGATATAAATTATATTAACTATAAAGAATAATGTTGCTCTAGCATCTTTTGTGACAAGCTGGATGAAATAGGAGACCATTATTCTAAGTGAAACTTCACGGGAATGAAGAAACAAATACATGTACTCTATACTAGGTTCTAACTGGTCTATCAACACTTAAGTGCATATGTTGAAGGAAATCTTATAGAAAATCCAGCTGAGGGGAGGAGGGTAAATAAATACAGAAATATTAGGTGCAGTGCACACTGTCTGAGTGGGGAACCTACTTATAACCTTGATTCATTTTGTGCAGAGAATAAAGTATGTAGACAAGACACGTGTATCCCCTAATATTCTGAAATTGAAAAAAAAGAAAATAATCCCCAAACAAAAACTAAACAAACAACAACAGCAACAATAACAAAGCCAAAGGGCACGAAACTAAAGATGACATGAATTAGGTGTGGCTTACCACGGCAAAGTAACTGAAAATTAGAAAGTGAGTCATCTTGTCTCTGCTTGCCATCCATGAATCTACTTGTGTCTTTGGTCAGAAGAAGAATTTTCTGAACAAAACAGTGGGCTGTGCTCTGCACCAGATTCAGACTCTTAAATAATTTTCTTTTCCTCAAATCATTCGTGACTTCTATTCACTCAAAACCAAAGCCAAACAAACAAATGATAAACAGAGAGAGGTAACTTTGGACCCTTACCTATCAAATGCTGTACTGTTAAAAAGTGAAAGTTTCTCTTTAAAATAAAAAAAAATCAAGAGGTATATCATATTTCCTCTATTAACCTTGAGTGATGGATACAGATATTCCCTAAATTGAGACCATTATCTCCTGCCTGATGTACACTGCATACACTTTGGTGCTGAGATGAGGGTAAATGTCCTGACTCCATTGGCCTCATTTAAAATAATACGAATACACAGAGCAATAGTAGTTGTGGGATGATATAACCCAATACCAACAGTATTCTCACTAGAGAGATTGGAACTAATACCACTGATACCAAGACATTTTCTTGCTGGCCCATGCTCTATCAGATGAGCCACAGAAGCAGCTCCTGTTCCTGTCACTATCTCCAGAGGAGGCTAATAGTCCAGCCACACTGCCCTGCCCTGTTCCAGGCACAAGTACAGCCTTTTAAATAGTTAAAAATAAAGAGGGTGTGTGTGAAGGAAATTGCTTGATTTATCCAATAGTGAAAACAGTCTGGGATGAGGAAGACTGATGTCGCAAATAGGTTCTTTATTTTTATACGGTGTCTTATAAAATCTGTGAAGGACAAAGCCAAACGTCAACTTTCTGCACATCTCAACTGCGCTGAGACTTGCCTCACTGGAAGGAGAATTGGATCACGAAGCCCTCCATGTATAGTCCCCGGTGTCAGAGGCAGAGGTCTCTGCCTGGGCTCGGCCCAGCTAGTGTGCTTCCTGCTCTGTGCCCTGCCTTAGGCCTTCTCTGTGCAGGACTCCCTTCTCCAGCATGCTCAGGATACAGATGCTGTTATGAACCTGCTCTCTGTGCGTATTAGATTCCCTAATGTTACAGTGACCTATCAGTAAATTAGTTTTTTGTGAAAAGCAATTGGAAAACCAACTCATGTGGTACAAAGTAAGGAAGAAATGATGGCAACCCTCCAAACAGCGTTTTGCAGGGCAATAGAGGACAGAGGAGAGGAGAAAGAAGGGATACCCTGAGAGTCAAGGTCCTGACTCTTCAGATTTCTGCTGAAACCGGAGGCACTTTTTAAGATAAGTCAAACAACCTTCCTATCTGCTTTCTATCCTCTCCCTCTGGGCTTCCCCTTCTTGTATTTAATTGCATAGGATTTTTTTTTTTTACAATTTTTAAAATTATATTTATAAAAATCTCAAACCATCTTTAGGAATGTTTGCTTCAAAATTTCTTCCTCAGCTACACTTTAGAAGCTAAAGTATCTTTCTCTCAAAAGGTAATAAACTAATAAAGCTTTTTTCACATCTAACAAGAGAATGAGATTTCAAAACATGGCAAAGGTATGGACAGCCTCTTCCCAGGTTCCAAAAGAGGAAAATAGGTGAGTAGGGGGCCAAACAGAAATATGTGAGGAAGAGTGGGCTGCCATTCCAGTATGTCAGCCATGCCATCATTTCCTTGTTCGTTAAGGGTAACATAGGGTGCTCTTTCTGGAAAAAGAATTCAGAGCATTCCTACTCCCCTGAGTGGTTCTAGATCTGTGTTTAGAATCAGCCAAACTTTTCAAGACAGCTCTAGCTCCTCCCTGCTGCTGTTCGCCTTTCCACTCGCATTCCTTGCTCCCATCTTATTTTTAGCCCTTCCTCCTTGGACAAGAGGTGACTCATTCTGGTGGGAAATGAACAAGAATATGCCCAAGATTTGAACATTTTCAGATGAGAGTGCTAAGTGAATGAATACCTGTCGCAACTCAGGTGGCATCTGTTTCAAGAGCACAAGTCATCCAATATTTTGTCTTCTCATCATTCATGACTCTTCAAGAAAAAAAAAAAAAAGCAGAACAAGCTACCAGAAAGACCAAATAAACACATTTTGGTTAGACAAGAAGGACAAACCAGGCTATTTTAAAACATGAAAATATAATCACCTTACTTGCTTGTGGAAAGTGCATATGTTTTGACAAGCCTGCATTTTTTTGAATTATCACAGTTATCTAAATACCAGTTGATTTAAAGTGAGAGAGAGAGTAGTAAGAATGAATATGGCATAGGGTCCATGCCATATATAAGCTATATGTAAAAAAAGTAGACATTTGTACACGCATATAAACTTTGTAAGTGATAACTCGGGACTCGTGAATTGATATAATTAATACAAATGTATACTTTATGTTAGAGACCCATTGATGTCTTTGGAGAATTTAAAATAGCTTAAAAAACCATAGATAGTACATTTTGTCTCTTTTCCATTTTATTTTCCATTTGTGCAAACAAAACAAAATAGAAATGTATACCTTCAAGGTTGCCATGTAAGTTGCAGAGATGCCTGAGTCTATATAATTCTATCACTCCCATACTCATATCAATATTTAGAAATATACTCTAGAAAGAGATTGATTTACAATATGTAGTGATAACAACCGTTACAAATTTTATCTTACAATATTTCACAAACCATGATATAAATTGACTTTACTTCACACTCCTGGATGCCATTAGGCTCCTCCCCTACCAGGGAAATTGTTTCCATGGTAACTGAAAGGGGAAGAGCATAGGGAGGGGGGGAAAAGGCACAAAAAGCTAACAAAATGAGATATCTATGGAATAAACAAAATATGGGAAAGTGTTGGATGTCGCAACACGTTTATTGCTTCTAAACCACAGACGTCTACAGATGCGAAGGCCCCGCTGTCTGATAGATCAGGAGGGAAGGAGAGACGGAGCCTGAGGCTGGACTTGTTAAAATGGGCAACGATCAGCAGGGCTGCCTGCTACTTCTCAGTGTCAATGATGCCTTGGAAATCGAGCCTGCTGAATCTTTCTATCACCATCAATTCTGCAGAACCTGTGTGGACAAGGCCAGAATAATTCAGAGTATGGCAGATTAGCCTGGAAGCAGAGCCACTCAGAATCCCCCCGAATCACACACCCTTCACAAGGGAGCTGCGTCCTTGTTTCAGCCACACTCAGAATTCTCCACTGGGTGTTGAGTATTAAAATCCACTCAGATCTGTGGGAGCATTGAGGAAGCTCTCTTGAACAAAACATTAGGTAGCACCTGCTTTTATCTTTTTCCTCATGTCGCCAGTTTAAAGTATGCAGCTAAAGTAATTTAATTTTTATTAGATTCTGCATATATGTGGCTTTTAGAATGAACTCAGGGGAATACACATTACTTATAAACATATACTTTTTAATTAATTTTTCTTTGTAATTCAAAGTAGATGTCTAATGCATTCATGAAACGATATGGGCTCCCTCTGGGGGGCAATTTTAATACCTGCAATTCCCTAGCTTTTAATCAAAGACTTTTTAGCCTTGTAGATAATTTATATCTGCTTAATGTTCAAAAGGTTGAAATTGCAGCTATATGAAAAAAAAAAAAATTCCTTACCTCTGACAAAATCAGAAAAGATAAAAACCTCATGAAAATTCTACAGCAATGAGAAATGGTAGAAATAAATCCTTTTTCCTGAGCTGCTTTCTGAGAAATTTTTTTTGTCTTTATGGAGAAATACAAGTAGGTTTATTATTTTTTTTTCCCAGAAAACACAATGAAATTGCTTGCCTTAAAATATGGCAATGGCCAGGATTCTTCATCTCAGAACATGCCTGTTTCCAACTGTTTTGTATTTTGGATGAATTCCTTTTTTGGTTCTTATGAAAATATTATTGCACAACAATATTCATAGAGAAATTTAGATGTTGTAAGGATTGAGCACAGGTTCCATTTTACTTTTGCTGGCTCTGAGCCACCCCTGTTTTCTCTTCTGCTGTTTACGTGCTACTCTGTCTCTATGCTCAGTTTTCTGCTCACGTGATCAGACCAGGTGAGAGGGGTGGATCCTGAGGCCCCCAGGGCAGGGGCTTTAGACGCAGAGCTACAGAGAAGAGGTGCCATGAGTCAGAGAAGGAAAGGGATGGGGTAGCAGGTTCCCTCCATCTGTGCTCCACCTTCCTGCTGTGACACTGGCTCCTTCAGATGTGGGTGTGCTCATGGGAGCATCTGTACATGTACAAGCCCATCCACACCTGGGTGTGCACACACACACACTAGTGCACAGTTACACTGTAACCAAAAGCAGCAGCTCTGTAATGGGCATAAAGAAGGGGACTGTGAAGTCTTCAAGATGGAAGGGAGGTTGGGGAATTTCTGGTCTGATTTCTCTGACCACAGGGGAACGCCATAGCAGTCCTAGGTGGGGATAATTCAGCACTCCAAGGGAGGAAAGCTCACTAATATATAAGCCAATCAAGAGTATCACAAGACAGTTGAAATTATTACATCCCCTCTATAGCAACCTTGTATTTTCATCATTAAAATAATTCTATTGGTATTGTGCTCTGAAACCAAATACATCATAGAATAGGGTGCTTTTCTTTTCCTTATAGCCTGAAAGTCCTCCAACACGTTTGAACTCAATTGTTCCCTTTCTCTTGAGTTGAACATTTCCCTTTGCCTCATTTGTTCCCCTCGTGATAGATTTAAGAATCCTACCATCTCAGGTGATATACTCAAAGTGCAAACAGGACTCTTGGTACCATTATTGTTACCTAGCCCAGAGTACAACAGACTCTGTTTTCATTTATTAGCACATTATCCTTTTATTGGTACAGTCTGTGAACAGGTGGCCTTGTTTTCACGTCCAGGTCATGCTGTCAGTTCACATTGAACTTAAAGTTACCTCAACCCTTCTAGATCTTTTTACTGCGTAAAAGTCTGGCCTTCTTCGCATTCTGCACTGAGGCAGCTGACTTTCCAAAGCTAACCACAGACCATTATGTTTATTGCTGCTACAATTTATCTCACAGATGTTAAGCCTCCCTTTTCAGCCCTAGTTCTATTATTTTAGTATTTGCTGTTAATCTTGGATTTTGGGTCCAGTCGCAAAGTCAGATGGGTTGTGACTTATGACTCAATCTAACTCTTCAATAAAATTTTACAGAAGCCCAGAGGAAGAAAGAATCTCTGGGCTGCTACCAGAGACTTCCCTTGGTGTAACTGGAATATTCTCAGGTCTGAATCCACCTCGGCGTATTATCATTTCTACACTTCACCCATCAAGGAAAACTATGAAAAGTTGTATGAATGGGTCTTGAGATGAAGGAATACTCTTGTTTCTTATTTACAGTTTTATGTACACACAGAAAAAAAGGAAATGTGATCAGTTTGAGTTTGGTGTGACTGGTAAAGCTAACGTTGCTTCCCACATGTTTTCCTTTTATTTACTCCTCAGATTTAATGAACATTCTTCTTCCTGGCATTTTTCTATGCTACAATTATCTTCTTTCATAGGAATTATTGTCATCATTTTATCTGGGTACTTTTGTCCCTTATCCTAGACTTCTGCTAACATAAGACAGTCTCTTGCCAGATGCATTCTTTCTGATCATCACGGAACACTGCCAGTACCTTAGCAAAGTCATAAGGTTCAGTCCAAAAAGCCAAAATCTATTATTGAATATCTTATCTCTGGGCCAAAACATCACTACATTTGACATGAATGAACTGAGGATACCCCCTACAGCCTCAAGTCCTTTAAAACACTATTTTTAAAATAACTGTATGACTTCTTCAGGTACATTGGCAGGTTTTGAAAGGGCTCATGGACCCCATGACTCTGGGTAAATTCACTGTTCTGGCAAATGTAGTTTTCGTGAAAAAAAAAATCGTATTTCCAAGTAGCCAGGTCAGAATGTCAGGTTGCTTGGCTGTCTCTTCTCTCTGCAATGGGCACTCTCTTCCAGTTGGGTGGCTGCTTAAACAGGCTGCAGAGACAAGACTGGGGGGGAAGCAGCATGAACATGAAAGACAGGAGATTCTGGGTCATGACTGAGCTGAGCACTCACCAATCCCTCCAGAGCCATGTGCCGAGGGCAATGGTGCCAAGAAAAGACCTTCTGAGCCTGCCCTGGGGGCTCAGACCTCCCTCCATGTCTGTGTTACACCCCCTGTCTCCTAATCCAAGCCCCTGTTTCTGCTCTGGTGTTCTAATTTCCAGTTTAATACTATGCTCCTTGTCTTGGCCCATTGAATTCAGCTATTCACAGTCAGGCTGCCCTTGGGCTATCAGATTTTAATATTGATTTTACCCTTGAAGTTATTTTGTAAATCTGTTACATAATATTTTGAGGGGCCATTTTGATGCTGTCGACATTTTGTGGCTCTGGGTGTGAGAGTAAGAATTGGAGAACAGAGCAATTACTATTTGATAATTATTCATTTTTAAGAACAGCTTTTTTTCTGGGACCAGAAAGTAACCATTTTACAAGTTCTGACAATTAAGTTTGTGAACTCACCACTGTGCACAGAACTGATGAAAACATCACAAAAACTTGTTGAATTGTGCATCAAAATCCTCAGGAACTGTGCCAACCATGGCAGACCAAGTAAATAGCAGGAGAGAAAAATTAGGAAAATTTTAACTGAAAATCTTTGCTCAAAACACCTGGCTCTTGCATCACAACAGTGCACCAGCTCACACGGCACTGTCTCTAAGGGGATTTTTTAGTCAGTAAACAAATAAATGAACCTACTCAGCTGATCTGGCCCCCATGACTCTTTTTTTTTTTTTTTTTTTTTTTTTACCTGAAGATAGAGGAAATATTGAAAGGAAGACATTTTGATGACATTCAGAACATTAAGGATAATACTGTGACAGCTCTGATGACCATTTCAGAAAAAGAACTTGAAAATTCCTTTGAAGGGTGGACTAGGTGGTGTCCATGTACATCTTCCCAAGGTGAGCACTTTGAAGATGACCATAGTGATATTCAGCAATGAGGTGTGCAGCATTTTTTTTAGCATGACTTTGTGAACTTAATTGTCACACCTTATATCAAAGTGGTTATTTTAAAAGCTTTCTCCCTGTTCTCTGTTTGGCTTGTGACTTACAGCTGCCCACATACCTCATTGACAGGCCAGGACTTGGGAACTCAGCCTTGAGTCCTGACTTCTGCTTGTTGAGGAAAGTTGTTAAGATATTGAGTTAGCTTTATGCAATCTGACGCCTCCTACTCTCTTTGTTCTTTTTATACACAGGGAAGAAAATCAAACCCTTCTTTATGCTGCACACCATCCCTTTACCAGCCCACATGAGGACAGAAAGGGGGACACTCAGCACATAGTGAGATTTGGGGGAGCATGAAGGTTCACAAGTGGATAATGGTGGTGCAAATACAGCCGTGGTTGGAGTTTGAGGCCTCAGACTAGCCCCTGGATGTATACAATTGTTTTTGTACAAAAGGGTAGACGCATTTGGGTGCCTAAGAAAGGTGTGGGATGCCGATGGGAATCATTAATGGGCCACCACAAGGAGGAGACTGCTGCTGTCAAAGATCAGTGACACTGGAAGGCAACAGGAAATGAGGCAGGAAAGGATGTTTGCTGCTGTTCTGGAGGGAAATTGGAATGCTCTTGTGTCCTGTCCTTTCAGAGTCCTAACCCTGGGGCTCCCCCTACCTGCTCAAGAGAGTGATGTGACTGTGCACCCCAGGCAGGTGGTTCTGTGCTCTCCTCCACTGACTCTCGAGGACTCACAACATGGATGTGCAGCGGGGACTCTCTTCTGTGTGTCAAGGTGATTGAACTCACATAGATATCTCAAAAGTGTCTAAAATAGAACTTGCCCAAGCTAGAACACTTGATTTACCTTCTTCCCCAAGCCTGCTCCCTTTTATAGTAAATAGGGATTCCCTAAATTCCCTATGTCAGTAAATAGCACCATCACCCACCTACAGGCTCAGTCAGAAACAGGATCCTCCTTAATTTCTTCACCGCCAGGATCCGACGCAGCACAAGTTCTATCAGCGCTTCTTCCTAAGTACTTCCCACTTCTCTGAAGTGTTTTCTTCATCACACCTGCCACCTGAAGTCTCGCTTACCCATCTCCTTACTTCTTTACTCATTTATTATGTCTTTGCCATGTAAATGTAGGTTCTGTGAGAACAGAAACCTTACATGTCTATTTCACCACCTGGAACCTGGTGCAAAAGAAACGTCTGATGCATGCATGTAACACTCTGAAGGTCTCTTTTTTTAATTTCTGAATTCTCCTTATTTAAATGAGTTTAACTCTAGATTCTGAATATTAACAAAATACATGCAATCCTTCCTTATAATGATAGTATACAGTAATACTGATTCAAATAAAAATGATTTAGAGAGTCAAAATTGTGACTTTGCTATCACTGGTCTATAACAGGAAAATATTTCCAGTCAACATTTTCACCAGAAACCATTAGAAGCCACTCATTTTTTTTTTTTTTTTTTTTCTATAGGATCTTATGTGAGATTTCAACTTGATTTAACTTAAAGTGGGTGGCAGGAAAAATAGACTTCCTCCTTGGCAGTCTCACCTTAGTACTTCCTTATGGATTTCCTTTGAAAGGACATAAAAAGTTATATGAAAAAATCAATAGGACACTTTGATAAATTATGATTTATCACCTGGAAGACATGATTTAACTGGGGATAATCTCAAAGTCCATATTTGAACAGGTGAGTGCATAAGTTCAAATCAAAATCTATGCATATATCTGTAAACATGGAGATGAAAAACCTATCAGTCAAAAAAAAAAAAAAAGCTCATTTTGAGAAAATGAGCAGTAGGGACAAAGGCAGAGGCCTCGATGCTCAAACGTTGGCCATCGACGGTCAACTGACTTGCTGGGGCTACAAAAAGCAAGACGATTAAGATGATTAAAGATACAGCTAGAGATTATTGAGCAGTTACTGCATGCCAGGCACTCAGTTCAAAGCACTTTACATTGTCAAAATAATAAATAAATTATCAAAACAATTCTTTGAAAGAATGCTACCTTAAAACCCTCTACAAGCTCACTCTTTGCGCTCTCAACACTTTGGGAAGTCAAGGCTAGAGGGTCACTTGAGGCTAGGAGTTCAATAGCAACCTGAGCAACATAGCAGGTTGTGAGGTCCTAAGAGCCAACTCTTGGGGCCCCCAAGCACAAGCCACTTTCACACTCGCTGCCTCTGTATTTCATCTGACATAGTAAAGGGGTTAGAGTAGAAAATTATCAGGTGTTGTCCAACTTGAATAGGGGTAGCTTTATATTTTCATGTAGAAGTTTTAATATGTCTATAAAACACATGATTACATTATATATATTTTTTTATGAATATTCTGTTGCCAGATTGAATCAGTTCCTATGTCTATGTAAGTTTAAATAAATCACCTTACCCATATGTGCTTCTTTCTGCAAAATGAGTTCCTGACACCTGACTCAGAGTATCAGTGTGAGAATATATAATTGGAAATGAAAGTAATCTGTTGATTTAAGATATTTTGACTTTTTATATCTGTTTCTTATGTCTTTAATTTCCTAAGAGATAGATACCCAGAGCCATAACATCAAATTCTTTATTAAGAATCAGACTGGATTTTTCATACTACATAAATAAACAACAAAAGATGACCACAAAGTATGTGAGATGAGCTTTGTGTGGGTGTCTGTTATTGCTGCCTTTTCCTGTACTCCAAAAGTGTTTCTCTTTCTCTCTGTCAGGTCACCCAACCCCTCATTTCCATCATGAACAGCACCATGACCTTCCTTCAGCCTGTCTGCTCCCCCCGCCCCACCACACAACTCAGCAGTCTGTGAGTATTTATCTATAACCTCTGTTTGGTACTCTTCTTCAAGCAATATGGATTCAAGTCTTGAACTTTTTTTGATATGACCTGTGGCTCAATTAACCAGCATTTGAGAAACGTATTTAATGAAGAAATGTACATTCCTCTTCCCACCTTAAGAAAGCCAAAGATTAGGTAGTTGAGGGAGAAGATGGTGTTAGTAAGGAAAACAAAACAAACTTTACATCAGGAATGGAATGAGTGGCATTTAGCATAGCATTGAAATATCATTTGCCTGCTAAAGAGGGGCAAATCTCTTGTAATCCTAGCACTCTAGGAGGCTGAGGTGGGTGGCTTGCCCTGAGCCCACAGGTTCGAACCAGCCTGAGCAAGACCGAGACCTCATCTTTAAAAATAGCCAGGCATTGTGGTGGCACCTGTAGTCCCAGCTACTTGGGAGGCTGAGGCAAGAGAATCTGTTGAACCAAAGAGTTGGAGGTTGCTGTGAGCTGCGACTCTACCACACTCTGAAGAGGGTGACAAAGTAAGACTCTGTCTCAATAAATAAATAAATAAATAAACAAACAAACAGCAAATCTTAGATAACATCAGTAGCTGTTTCTCAGAAACCGGGTATTCGTAGGACAAACAAGAGATGCTGAGAGAGCAGGAAAAACCAGGCATAGAGGCATTCCTTGCAGCATTCAAGGTCTCTACCTGATCTACAAGGCACCACCTAGCGTGGCCTCTGTCACAGCTGGTACTCAATCTCTTGCTATTCCCACGTTGCACACCAGCCAGCTTGGCTTCTCGACGTGCCTGAAAACCTCGAGGCATGCTCTTGTCTCTGCCTGGAAAGCTCTTTCCCATCTCCTCGGGACTAATTTCCTGCTCTCTTTTAAGTGCTCACCTACCTAGAACCTCCTCAATGACTCTCCCTACCCATTTTATTTGATACTAAAACCTGTCATCCTTTACCCTGAGAATTTCTAACCTTACTTAAACTTTAATTTATCCACTAAACTTTAATAAATCCACTCACCCTCCTTAAACTTTAATTTCTTTCATAGCGCTTCTCATCTTTTCATATATTATATACTTTACTATTTTTATTACATATATTATTTATTTCTCTATCCTGGAACTTGCCGTCTAAGAGAGCACAGATTTTTGTCTGTTATAATAGATTACAAAAATGATCTCAAGTTTTCATCATTCTTTGAGTTAACTTGATAAGGCCACTGTTACAAAATACCACAGACTGGGGAGCTCAAACAACAAAAATTACTTTTTACACAATTCTGGGGACTAGAAGTACAAGATCAAGGTGGCAGAAAGTCTGGTTTCTTCTAAAGCTTCTCTCCTCGCCTTGCAGAAGGCTGCCTTCCCACTGCGTCTGTACCTGTAGCATGGAAGGACCTTACTATGATGCCCTGGCAAAACCTAGCAGAGCTTGTGGGAGAGCTTGGTCACAGCTCTCTGCTGTTCCTTCTTCACAGGCATACATAGCAATGTGTTTTGAAATTTGCAAAAGCTTCCTTTAAAGAGAATAATAGACTACCGTTGTTGAGGTTTTGCTTGGGGCTCCAAATCCCTAGCAATAAAACCTTACCAGTGAACTATAATCCCTGTTAAAAGAGATCATGAACATAAGCAAAATTCTAGTGCCTATAATGACATCTGGCCATGGCAAACTATTAATAAATATTTGCTAAATGAATGATTAAACAAACCAAGCGTTACAAAGAAGGGTTACAAACAATGAGAGGCTCTCAGAAACATGCTAGAAGTATCAGAGAAAGATGTTTTCCTTTCTGAACCTCCAGTTTCATTATTTGGAAGCATCCAATAATTTCATTCATTTTTAAAGCATCTGTACGGAGACCCAACCTATATGCTGAACCATCAATTAAAATAAACTGTACAATATGCCCACTCTGCAGAGTGTGCCTGCCTCTGGCACATGTTCCATTCCAACACTGGCATCACCAAAATAACAAAGTGGCTGTTCAGTTCTAGGGTCAGCAACTTGTTCTCTCAATTTCTAAATCCCAAGGCAAACAGCTTTGAGATGCTAGAATGAAGAGAGCTGAAAAGAAATAGCTAGTTCTTTTGTTGCCTTATTAAGTCTTATTTAATCATATCTTCCTCTAGGAGAAATCAACTATTTGAAGAAAATACATTGCTGGTATCTGAATGCTGTCTTTCAATAAGGAGCAAAGATCAAAGAGGGTGTATTTTCTAATCTTTGAACATTAACAATGTCCCTTGTACTGCAAAATGGAATTACTTAGGGCTGTTATGGATACCCCTGTAGTTTTGAGCATATAAATGAAATGTCTTAATGCAGCACATGAAATTAATTGTAACATATTTAATATCCCTCAAATAAATAGGAAAGAACAAGATATTTGGCACTTTAAACATTTCAACAAAGTGCATGAAGCTCTGTCATGTGTCTGAAATATTTAGCACAGATAAGATACCTTTTCCAAGCTCAGCATTTTTTCCTAATGTTTGTGGGTTTTAGTTATAAGAAAATAGGACAGTTTTATCACTAGGTAATATTTATTAACCATTGTCTGGGAAAGGAAAAAGTATGGTTGACTGCTAAATAAGCATGTGGCCTGCCAAGAAAATAAAAGGACACTTATCGTCAGTGATTTTAATCTGCTGGTCAGCGCCCCATTCAGCATGTCAGATGTCTCTTAAGAAAACGCAGAGAGAATGTTCAGAGGACATGACACTGAAGTGTATAACTCTGTGTTATGATTTGCAAAGAGTAGGCAGCTCATTGACTGGTAAATTTATTCTCTATACTTGAAAGATAGCACTTGGATTTATTACCCAAAAAGAACCTTTTCACTTTTTGTAATTGCTTTATCATTCCAAAGGGATACCAAGGCATGGATAATCTTTCACCTGTTTCTGAATCACAGGACACTTGGCTCAAGAATACATTGTCAGAAAATTGAGATACACTCTGTATGGATGAAGGCAACTGTGTCATCTCCATTTTCCACGATTCAACCATGCCCTTTGTTCTTGGACATGATAGAAAATCTGTTTTCACTCTCAATTGGAAAGCCAGCATGGGTCAGACCAGATGGCTGTTGACCTTCAGGCAATAGAGAATGGGAGAGATTCCCAACTGTTCTCATTACTCTGGGAAGTGACCTCCTTTGGAGCAACAACCTCAAGAAGCTCACACCTAGAAAACTGACTCTCTCCGTGAACATTGGACTCCCCGCCACTCATTTGTGGAGCATCTCTAGGTTGCCTAACTGTCGTGGTGCCAATGCCTTGTGCCAGCGTTACACACATTACCCTTAATCCCTTGAAGGCAAGCTGCTGGAATTGTAAAAGTCTCCATAAGTAAATAAAGACTTCTGAGTTCAGATGTCCAAGAATGTTAGAATTTTTTTTTTTTCACTCTTGTATCCCTATACACGGGTCATAGTAGACACTCAGTGTGTGTGTGTGTGTGTGTGTGTTGGGTGGGGTGTGGGAGGGGTGTGTTCCATTGAATGAATGCTTCAAAGGTAAATGAGTGAAGAAAAAACATGACACATGGCAGCCTTGTCTCCCTTCATTCCTCTTGCCAGTGAGGGAGGCTTTTTTTTTTTTTTTTTTTTCCCTCTTTGGGTAAATTAAGACTTTTATATTACATAAGAAATAGTGGAAGAAATAAGACTTGATGACGTCTGTCTATTCAATTCGGATGCTCAAATATTTAACTTACAGTGTTCCTACGGCTTCCCCTTTTGTTACCATGGGGAGATGACTAACTGGGATTAAAATTATATTTCTGTAAATTTTCTTTGAATGTCTATTTGTACTCATTCTTCATTTATTTACATGTTTTAGAGGACTAAATGGCTACATGTGAGGTATATCACTGTGCTCGCTACCAAATTGAAAGCGCTCATAAATGCTTGAGAGAGGTTGGAATAAGAATATTTTTCTCTTCTATTTCTATCAGGTCGCCTTTTAGATCTGATCTGATCTGACATCTCCCCCCAGGACGTCTGAGTGTGCAGAGTTATCAGTCCTCTGTCTAGCTCCTATCGTCTAGTCCAGGAAAAGCTGGTATCTCGCTGGGCTGGGTCTCTGGCTTTCTGGACTGCATGTATTAAGTGAATAAAACTGAAAGAATTAGGTCACTGGAGCAAGTGTATCCATTTATTGGGCCACAGATGAAGAGAAACCCAAATGTGCCCTTCATTATGGAATGTATCTGAATCCAGTGTTATATCATCTATTGGTTGAAACTGCAGACAGAACAGCCCTTTTCACCCACACGGCCATACAAATATAGCTTCTTGGCAAAATTGCATTCACACACAAGATGGCAGCAAGTAGAATTTTTTTATGTTGATCTTGAAACAATCCACTTGCTGCACATCTTCGTGTCTTAATTCTGTCACCTGCATCAGCAAAAGTACCCATGCCTCAGGAGGTGGTGCAGAGGGGGCTGCGAGTCCAGTGTGAAGAGAAGGAATATCCTACAGCCCCAGGTTTCAGGGTGCTGAGGGACGGAAGGGGGGACAAAGGCTGCTGCTCTCTGTTAAGCACTGGGAGCATTTGCGCTGATCTTACATGAACGGGAGCCCAAGTCAGACAGAGGAAAAATATTTTACCCTCACCCTCATCTGTAGCCCTTCCCAGCAAAACTTTTAGGTGAAGCTAAGAACTTTCCTTCTCACACTGTGTCTTATTTCCCCTGCTCACTCCTGACCTGTCCTAAGCATCTCCGTTATCAAATGCCATACAACAAAAGGACTTTTGTAGATTTTCCTTCATATTCAGAAGAAAACTGCTATAACTCCTAAAAGACTTAGTGTGTGTTTGTTTGTTTTTTAATCTTCAGGAAAAGTGTAATTGGGCAGAAGGTTATTCACTGGGTACTTTTGGAAAAACCAAATTATAGTATTTCAGTATATTCTACATTAAGCAGCATCAAAATGATATATGAAGATAATATCTGGCAATGACTTAGAAACTACATGTTTGCAGAGTTATCATAGTTTAATGTATTTGCCTGTATTTTAGAGTCCATTCACAAAAGAGTTCTAATCTACTGAGAGGTATTTTTACTTTAGTTTGTACTTATCATTTCATACTCATCTCTTAAAACTAACACAATTGACAGGAAACTATGTTGGATTTTGAACAAATTTAAGCAGTCAGTAATCTGAGATACTAAAAACAACCCAATTTTTAAAGTATACCTATGTTGCCACCTTAAGAAAACTCACGTCACAATTCATGCACCTTACTTCCTCATTCCTGAACATGTGTAAAGACAGAGATCCTTTTTCCCTTTCTGATTTAAAGGACTGGTTTACAGTGAAAGTTTGCACAGGAGAAAAATGGCCTCTCCCCTTTTCCTGGCCATAGTCCAAACCTTCACTTGGCTAGAGGATATATAATAGATTTCAAGAGCCAACTCTTCCATATTAGTCTTGGCTGCTTGGAATTTTGAGGCTCCATCCAGGCGAGATTGAAAAAGTGTTGTCATCAATTAGTGATGCCTGCTTGGGAAGCACAAGTAAGGAATTAGGTCACATATGCCATATATTTGGCTTCTATGATTTAAGGCTTTTCTTAAATATAATCATTTTTATTAAGTTTGAACTATATGAAAAAAATACTTGTATATCATGTGATAAGTGATTTATGTTTATTGAATATTGTATTTTGAGAATTTTTAAATTTGGCTTTTGCTATATGAAACAAAATATAAGACATAACAGAAATCTCATCAATTTAATAATCATAAGTAACTTTTCTCTTTCCTTTTCCAGGTTGCAGAGCATTTTTCATAGTCACAACCTTGTAAAATGCTCCAGCAACCTTAGGAAGTAGCTGTAATACTAGTTCCCTATTTATATATGTTTGGACTAAAACAGAAACAATTGTAACAACTTTTCCAAAATTACACACCCAGGATGAAAATGCATGCCTTACAAAAGCGGTGTCGTGAAGTTGTTGAGAACCCGGGAATCTTGAGAGAGGTATGTTCTGTCATTATGGAGTCTCTACAATGAGTCTGAGAGGGTGCCCTCCAGACAACCCAGAGCACTGTTACTACATGACTGCTCCATGACATGATCAGGCAAATCAAACTGCTTATAGCTACGTGGTAAAAAAAAAAAAAAGCGAAACAACCTATGATTTTCCACATATGTCCCTCCGCTCAGGAATGTCCCTACCCCCACTTTTATTGTGTATTTGGCTGGCTCCTACTTACCTTTAAGACAACTCAGGCCTTTGACTGTCTATTCTTTCCCTTCTCAGAAATGGAATAATTTTTATCTTCTATACATTAGTCATCCAGGAATATTCTACCACAACCTCATATCAGAAAGCTGCGATTTCTGCCCATCATCTTAAAGATGTCCTGAGAGAGAAAGGGAGCTTTTTATTTTATTATTCAGGTTACATTCATTGGGTCTTATGGATCACCATGCCTTAAAATACACAGAGGCGTGTTTGATGCACTTCTCTCTCAAACATTCCTATTCTCCTTCCTCCATGTGGTAAGTGCGGCCTAGAAGGATCTCGCTCCTGGGGGCCATTGAGGAAACCTCGTGTTCTCACTCCCTGGATGTCTAGGTAATTAGATACAAAGCTTTTTCTTCTCTTTTCTTTTATCCCCCTCACTCCTCTGCTTTCAGAGATTGGCTCCAAGGCTCAGAATAGGGAGGTAAGATCTTTTACTCAGAGTCCCCACTGAATCTGTAGGCCCAAGAAGCCCTCTCAATCCAACTTCAATGGAAACTCTTTGAAAAATTACTAGTTCATAAAAAACCAGGAAAGTTACTTTAATATTTATTTTGCTAGTGTTTCTCGTGGTGCTAATTTCTCCAGGAAGGAAGACTGACGTGGTACGAGGTGGGCATTCTGCATTCGCCAGCTGCTGTAGCTTCTAGTAGCAATAAATCTCTATGATTCCCTTATTCTTTACACAGATTTATATTGTATTTACCAATTAATCTGAATAAAGTTGAATTTCCAACCCAACCCTCAACGAAATCCTCTTTCTACAATTACTTTTTTTTTTTTTTTTTTTACTTTTTAAGATTTTGATCCTTTTGTGAAATTCAGTTAATTATTTGATGCAGTAATTTTCTGCATGCTACCCCATCAAAACAAGTTAAAGTCATATTAAAGTCTTTGAACCCCTGGGCTGACATGTAGAAACATACTTTCCCTATTGTTTTGAGGCAGTGGCTAATAACCACATGTTTTTTGAAGGTTCGCTCTGAACAGTTACTATTAGCTCCTCTCAGGCATTCTGAATTAGTGCTGTTATTATAAAGATACACAGTAAAACAACGGTGATGTGCAAAAGCCAAGGGCCAAGGTATAAAATCAGCCCCATCATTATTTCTTTTCCTTCCTTTAAATTTCTTAGGAATTCAGCTTTCTTTGCAAAAAAATATAAACAAGGCTAGATAGGATTCACCATACCTTTACCCTGCTGGTTTGCAGATTATTTTTAAATGGCTAGAAAAGCAAGGAAGAGCAATATTGTAGGGGATATATCAAGATGGAGAACATTTAAGTGTCTGCACTAATACATGGCAAATATAGTTCACTACAGGTAAATGCAAAATAATGAGCTTTCGAGAATAGAATATAAAATTGGAAATATCTGCTTAATGGAAAGGTGCAGCGGCATACTGATTAGAAACACATTTCTGAAGTTGTTGAAAAATTGTATCCATTTAGCCTTTAGCCTAGCATGGAATTGCAGAAATATACCAACTTAAATGACTAAAAACAAAGCATTGTAAATCAAAGGTAGAATTACTGTTATAAGAAGGTAAGTATACATTTGCCCATAGAAAATACAGAGCGTGGGTCACTCTGTTTTTAGATCAAGATAACAAAGTAGTTGAAAACGGGCCCCTTGCTGGGTCCAAAATGACTCTGAAGTTCAAAACAAGTTCTGTAGAATTGAAAGGTAAAATTATCTACATAAATACTAGAATAATTATACTGGAAACAAACTGAAAAGAGAGTCAGTGTTAGAGCATTGAAAAAAGGACAAGATGTGTAAAACTTATTTCACAAAATTACATAAAGCTGAATGTGTTTTAAAAAGAGCCCTTGAAGTGAGATAATCAGTGAAACAAAGATACAATTAAATATTTCCCAAACCAGGATTACTGGAATACTGAATGAAACAAATCAGACCCTACTAGGAAATTCAGTGCATCCAAATTAACTATTAGTTTTCAGCTATTGAAATGACATTGTTATATTTTAAGTTAATCTGTAGATGAAGTGAGCTGACTTGCTAACCCCAAGACTATCAGTTGTGTGACTAAGGATTTATTGAGAAAATCCTTAGCCGTGGTACAATGTACTGCCCCCAAGTACAGAGCTGAAAATATTGCAAACTTTACTTAATTTGCATCTAAATAATTAAAATATGACTTCTGTAAGACTTGTGTCTCAAAGGAAAAAGACTAGATATCCTAATATATGATCAGAAATGTTGGGCAAAATTGCTTTTTGATTCACACAAAAAAGCAAAAGCTCCCCTAGTTAAAAGAGAGGCCGAAAGAGTTCCATTGTTGTATCAGACGCTATCCTTTTTCTTTTCAGAAAAAGTTTAAGTAACTGAATGAATATATTTAAAAGAAAAAAAAAAAAAAACACTATAAATCGTCTTCAAAATACTAGAATTATTATACTTTGTGAATTATTTTTGTAATTTCTTCAGCTCTCATCAGAACTTTTGTTCTATCCCTTAGCCCTTGCACATAGATAAAATATTTCACATTTAGATCTGTGGAACCTTTTTAATTCCCTAGCAGATTATTAAGCTTTAGCTTTCTCAAGACACTATTTACAATTTCGATACAGGTTTCCTTTGTTGTTGTTGTTGCTGTTTCTTACATGCGTTTCCATCCTGTTTGTGATCACCAGTTACCACAGCCTGACAGCATGAACATTAACTGCAGCCCCCCAAACGTGGACCTACACACACGGCCTGAGAAAAGAGTCAGGGAGGTCTGGACATTCAAGGAAAAAGACAGGAAGACTCTGATTTGCTTTTATTCTAACAGATTCAGTGGTTATTTTTCCAGTGTGTATTTTGTGCAAGGCAGTTTGATTTCTAAAATGTGCCCCTAAAAGCACACAAAATAGATAATCCTGACTCAGATCATCAAAAGTGGAGCAGCATTAATGTTCTTTGCCATGGGGGTTATCGTGGCTTCCTCAATCCAATATATATTTCTTCCGAGGAGCATGGCTTCTTATCTGGCTGTGTGTCTGTGAGGTTAGTGCGTTTGGGGCTCTGAAAATGTCAGTGGACTGGGTAACCTACAGAAATTGGCCATGATGTTGTAGCCCAGGCCTGAATGGTCCCTCCCAGTGCCTGCACCCTACTTTTTTTCTGCTTGCCCTTGAAAATCTGTGAATTCAGAGTGTGGGCTGGAGATGAAGGGGGGGCAAATGAGAGGAGCATTTACAGAGCGTCTCCCCCTGCAACTCAGACTGGATCCTGAGACAGCTGCTCAGGGCTCTTTTATGTTCATTATCTCCCTGAGCTCCTTAATCCTCCCACATCTCTACGAAGCAGGCTATACTATTATCCTCAGCGTACAAATGGGTGAAGTTTCAGAAAATGAATCATCTGTCCCTGAAAACCTGTGCTTATCTCCTCCCGGGTTTCAGCAGGGTCACCTGGTGTTTGGTTCAATCTTGGGCAGGTTGGCCAGCACGCTAGGGAAGAAGGAAAATGTAGAAAAACTTGATCTATGTTATGTGGAGAAGGAATACCGGCAGAGAACTTCATTCCAGAGTTATCTGTTTCCTCTACAAATACGTAACCTTGACCGAATGTCATGATTCTTCTAACCTTAGACACAGGGGTAGAATGAGAACCCCCAAGGAATTTTTTCCTGACATTTTTCTAAAACCTCTCTACTCAGGGAATATTGTATCCACCACTAAGCCTCTAAACTACTAACTAGGAATTTGGTCAATTCAACTTGGTCAGTATTCATCTCTTCCAAGAAACTATCCCTATTTCTGTGTTTGGTGATACCCACTTCCATTATTCGTTCATTCAGCAAACGTGTTCCAGCACCCACTGTCTCCCACATTGTTTTTCACTCCCAGGATCTGTAAGAGGGATGACTTTCCTGTGTTTAAGATTTTTACTTTTCTGTTCAATGGAATAACTAATAAACACAATACAGTCAGATACACTGCACAAGCAAGGTAAGGGCCTGATACTGTACGAATAGAGAGGAATGGAACTAATTCAAACAGAAAAAGGTCAGGGGAAGACTTTCAGGAGTTTCGAGGGGTGAGGAAGGAGGGTTGGTCGAGGAAGAGGCACGTGTGAAGGAACAAAGCAGGGGTCAGTTCCCAGAACGTGATTATGTCTGGAGGAACATTAATAGAATTCCGAGGGAAGATGAAAGCAGAGAGGAAGACAAGAGCCCTGGTATGAAATATGAATTTTATCCTGAGGGCAGTGGAGAGCCACTGAAGGCTTTAAAAAGGAAGATGCATTTCATACAGATCTCTCTGACAGCAATGTGAAGAATGGGGTGGAAGAGAGAGACCTCCTACATTAAGGAGTAACTGACACATTATGGTAGAATGAGAAAGTTGCAGAAAGCACCATGAAATGGGAATATTATTTGTAAGCAGGAAAAAGGTGCCTTTTCTGTCTTTTCTTTTATTTTTTTTAGAACCATGCAAACCAGTTTTGATAACTGAGTCGTCTGTTTCAGACATATCTATTATACATGTACTTCATGTCTTATCTTTCCTCAAGGTCAAATGTTGCTTCAAAGTTAAAATTTGCTCTGGGAAATTTTATGCCTAATGGTATTTTATATATTTATCAAGAAGAAATGTATGTTTTCTTTGGAAAAAAAATCTTGTAAATAGAGACAAAAAACACCAATTCTTATAAAGGAAGAAACCTTACAAAAAGGTTATTATATACTTTGTATATATTCTGCCAGATCGTGCACATATATTTGCATATTATTAAACATTTAAAAACATATAGTGGCCATGGCATTCTAGCACAATTAGATATAAAAGAAAATGGGTTTTAGTCTGTAACAAGCCCAACACTGTGCAGAGTACTTTGCTCCTTATTCTTGAGGTTAAAATTTATCTTTTATAAATGGAAATGTAGATTCTATACACAGCCTGAATGTGGAACTCAAGTTTATTAAGGCAATGTCTGACTTAATGTGTTATCTACATTCTGCAGATAAGCAATTAAGATTCAGAATGATTAAGTAATTTTCCAAAGGTAACACAGCAAAGAAATGGTACATTTGACTCTATACCCTATGTGTTTTTTCCCACAACAAACACATTGTTTGTAAAGTTATTTGTATTCTAAAAAAATGCTTCCATTTACATTTCTTAATTGATGTATTTTGTACTGAAAAAAACTGAACACAATATCTACAAAGCTATATTATATTACTTGGATAGAACTACAGGTATTAGGTGAAACTGTGCTGGGCACAACCCTGAGGCCTCGTCATCAGAGTAGAGATTTTTCCCTCCCTTCTACTACCTCTTATTCCTCTGAAATACATGTGTATATCCTATAAAAAATAACCATAGGATATTACATAAATATGCACGGAAAGAAAAGGAAGGACACAGGCTCAGGTATTTTGACTTTTGTTGTATTATGACTCATTCTTGAGATATGCACCCCTACACACAAGATTCCTAGTCTATACAGAACCTTCTTGTATCACATTACAGGAAAATGAGGGCTGAAATGTTGAATACAGATAGAAAAATTAAGAAATGTCTCTCAGTACTCAGTATATATTTTACACAAAATATTACAAACAATTAGAATTCTATATACATATGTGAATTCATACACACAGACATGTACACATCATGTTCTTCCTACCAAAAATCTAAAAAGATGTAAAGAAATAAGATCTATAAATTATTTTAGGCAACTATATTCTGTAAACTTAAGCTATGCAATACTAAGAAATAAAAATTTTAGGTTTCCTGGTTTTTTTTTCCTCCCCCCTAGTGACTATATAAATTTAAACAATTACCTGATGACTTCAAATGACTACATTTTCTAGTGAGCATTAATGGGGAAATGAATGAACAAAACAAGAAAACTGTAGCAAACATAAAGCCATGGACTTTTGCTTTCATAATAATTTTATCAGTTTATAAGATAACTAAAACATTAAAAATAAAATGAAAGTCCATGGGTTCTGGTTCTGTTTCTGTCATTTACTAATTTTTTGACTTTGGTCTATTCTTGTTATTGATCCTTACCTATTAAAAGGAAATGATAATTTCTTCCCAGTCTACCTCATGAGTTGTTTGGATAAATGATACAATTTATGTAAAAAATGTTTGGAAACTTTGGAATGTTGCAAAGATCTGTTGTTATTGCTGTCATTTATGTATTTAGACTGAACTACTTCATGTTTGATGAGTTTGTTAAGGGTTAAAAATTTGATAATGTGGGATATTTCCATTACCTTATAATGGCCATAACCATTTCTCATTTCCCATGGCATTTATGTGAAAATTCTTCATAACATACACAAACTGTTCTTTGCTTTGTAGATCCTTATAATTGCCAGAATTCCAAAGACTTTCAGCTCTACTCTATTTCACCAACCTGCTCCCACAGTCAGATCTGAAATATTGTTTTTAACCTAACTGGATTGGCTTCTGAGGTCTTAATCTCCAAAAGCCTCCTTTTTTTTTTTTTACTATGACCTCCCTCGACAGAGCCTTTGTTTTCTCTCCTCCTTACCTACTTTTTCTTTAACGGGACCAAGGCCACCCATTTCTTGACCATTTCATTCCTAGTTAATCAGCCTCTTCTTGCTCCACTAGTGACTAATGAACCCATGGTTATCTCTAGACTCACTCATTGTTACTCTTAATCATTTTGTTGCTTTTTCTTTTACCCTCTTGATCCAGCATGTACCTGGATCCAAACAGCAAGTTGACTCTCTTGCTACACGTAAACATCACTAGAACCAACTGTTGAACATCATGGTCACATAGATGGATGACACAAACAAATTATAGTTTCTAGCCTAAGTGGTTCATTAATTGAATCAAGGCTATATTCAGACTCTGGAGCTGATTAAACCTCATTTTATGGTCATGATATGCCATTCTTATAATGCTTGTCACGTTATGACCCACACGGAGACAACACTTTTACCTACTTCATCTAAGCTAATCCCCAAATCTTCATTTCAAAGGTCGCTACCCTTACGTACCTAAAAGTGTTGCTATCAGCCCCGTTCCTCATGCTACCCTTCAAAACTTCCCACAGTCTTCAATTTCCCAGTTTCTGTCTCATTGGCTTGATAGCTCTTTCTGACTAACCCTATTGATTAACTACTACACATTTTTCCCATTTAGCAAGACATTTAGCTCTGACCTAACATTCAAAAGGCCTATTTCCCACATCTAGGTAGGGCTGTAGACTTCCAAAGAGATTGGAAAACAAGACCTCAGCCTTCCTGGGAAAAGTCATTAAACATATCTATGTGATGACTCATCTGCAAATCTCCATCCTCTACAAGACAGTGAGGCATTCGTGACCAAGGACTGCAGTTAAAAGTTTAAAACATAGGAGTTACAGAAATCCCCAGAAATAGTGTCTGCCCTGGCTAACCTGCATCTGAGACACCTGGGAGCATTTTTAAGCCCCCTTTCATGAGCCCTCCCAAAGTCCATCACAATGCAGTCTGTGGGATGGAATGGAAACATTTGAACAAGCTCCTCAGATCATTCTCATGTACTGTTTCAGAAGCTCTGCTCAGAATACATATTTATAATAGTGGTGAGAAATGTAAGTGCTTTCAAAGACCCAAGCAGGTTATTAAAAATATAGGGGTCAGGCTGGTTTCTGTGTTGAGCTAAAAATCTCCTACTATTTGGGTCTGGAAGTTTGTTTATTGCTTAATAAGATTGGTCCAGAATGACCAAAGCTCTGAATCTCCTGATGCCAGAAACCTGGATGTTTATGTGAAATCTGCTGATTTTCATGCAATGTCAGATCATTCACAAGTTGCTAAAAAAACTCTTTGAACTACAGAAAGCACGGTCCCCAGCCAGGTTGTAATTCTGATTTTACAGCAATATGAACAAGTATAACTAGAAAACACAAGTAGTTGAGGGCCGACCAAGAAGGGAGCAATATTTAATTAAAATGTTCCAAAAGGAAGAAGCATGAGCACAAGGTCAAGGGAGGAGACATTATAAATGAGGAGTGGTCAGCAGGGTCAGATGGTCAAGTCAGATAGGATGAAGACTGAAGATGCACAATTGGCCACTTTGGTGGAAGCATTTTCAGAGTGGTAGGGCAGAAGTTGGAGTGAGATAGGTGAGGGATGAGCGGGATCAAATAAACAGAGAGAAAGAGACATCAAGTTCAGATTATTCTTTGCAAACATTTAGCAGTGAAGTCAAGGTGGAAGATAATATAGTGTTTTGGAAAACCAAGGCAGTATAAACAAAGCTGATTTTGTGACATTTTAATTGAAATACAATACATACAGAAACATGCATAATTCCTGAGTATACAGCTCAGTGAGTTCTCCCAAAGGAAATACTCTGGTGATGAAGGTTAAGACGCGGAATGTTAGGATATCGTCAGCACTACAGAATCCTTCCCCACCACGCTCTCCCTACATGACTGTGCCTGGTCACCACCAGTGACTGCTTTCCTCACCTCTAACACCACAGATTAATATCACCTTTTGTGAATTTTGTATAAATGGAATTGCAGTGTATGTAATCTTTAGTGTTGATTTATTTCCCTCAAAGTAATGTTTGTAAGGTTCATTCACATCACTGCATATATCTAGTGTTCATTTCCGTTACTGTAGACTAAGGATAAATTACAATGCAATTGGGATTTATTTCTAGTTTTGCTGATTGTGAATGATGCTGCCATAAACATCTTGCATGTTTTCACGCACATATGCATAAATTTCTCCTGATCATATACCTGTGAGTGGAATTGCTGTGGCATAAGGTAAGCATACGTTCAAATGAATAAATGCGATCCAATTTTTCAAAGTAGTTGTACCATTCATAGTTACACCTGTATTCTCACCATCAGCATATGGGAGCTCCTGTTGCTCCATAACCTTGTAGAATTTAGTATTGCTTTTCTTAGTTTTACTTACTTTGCGTTTTGTAGTGTTATCTCATTGTGATTCCAATTTGCCTTTTTTCAATCGCCAATGAAGGTGGCCCCTTTTCATCTATGTGTTAGCCATTTGATCATCCTTTTGTAATTGAAATGCCTTCTGAAGACTTTGCCCATTTTTTTCTATTCAATAATCTGCATTATTAATGATTGAATTAATGAGGAATTCTTTATATATTCTCTACAAGAGTCCTTTTTTTCAGTTACATGTGTTACAAATGTTTTTCTACATTTACCTTTACTGTCTTATTGATGACTTGTGATGAAAAAAAGATCTTAATTTAGCAGTCAAATTTGCCAATTTTTTTTCTTGAGGTTTAGTGCCTTAAATTCTGTAGCCCTGTAGTTAGTCTTGATATCAAGCAGAGTGTGGTTCTCCACATGCCTTTCTTTATCACATGTGTCTTTACTATGCTTGGCCATTACGCTTCAACATAGATTTTGGGACTAGATTGTCAACTTATGCACTGAGACACATTCGCACGAGTGTGTATTCACACACACAATAAAACTAGCTGTCATTTTTACTAGAATTTTATAGAATTCATAGATTAGTTTGAGAATTCTCCTCTTGCTAACACGGAGTCTTCCAATCTATAAACACAATATATCCTTTCATCTATTTACACTTCCACATTTTCTTTCAATATGTTTCATAGTTTTCTGTGCAGCATTCTTTCATAGTGTCTGTAAGATTTATCCTTGGGAATTCAATGCACTTTGATCCTCCTATAGATTGCATAATTTTTCAAATGTTATTTTTTAATTGTTCATTAAAATCTTGATAGTCATTTATTAATTCTAACCATTCTTTTCTATGTTCTCAGCTTTTTCTACATAAACAAACAAATCACCTTAGAATAATGAGAATTTTCTTTCTTTGTTTCTATTCTTTATCCTGTTCCTTATTTCCCTGCTTTCTCAATTCTCGATAACTTTCATAGAATGTTGTGGAAAAAAAAAATGGTAATAGTCATACTTCCCTTGGTCCTGATCCAAGCTGAAAATCTTTCAATATTTCACCATCAATTATGCTTAGGTTATGAATTTTTAATCTTTCCTCTTTCCAATAAATAACTTTAAGATGTTAGCTACTTCTCATATAGTCAATGTAAAATAACTCAAAACCTTTTTTAAATTTCCATTCTATTTTACCTTTTCACTCATTAGAAATACAGAAGTGTTTAAAACTTAGAGATTTTCTTTTTTTTTTTTTTAATTTCATTGTAAGAGTTATCATATTAAGTATAATTTCAATTTGGGGAAATATGTTAGGATTTACTCTATGGTACAGTATATAATTAATTTTTATAAAAGCTTTATGTATATTTGGAAAATAAAATATGGGTTCTTCAGTTTTTGCAGGCAATATTCTATATATGTTTTTTTGATCAATTTTGTTAATCTATATTCATGTTAACATCTAATCTGACGAATAATTACATAGAGAAATGCATTGTAACCTCTTTTTGTGATTGTCAATGTGCCTATTTCTCTTTGTAGCTCTGTTAATTTTTTGTCTATATGATTTGAGGTGATATTATTAGTTGTATATTAAGATTATTATATATTCTCAGTGCAGCAAACCTTTTGTTATCATAAAAAGTTTATAAGACATTATTTTATACTATAAATATGCATTTATAATGTTCAAATAGTTGTTATTTTGGCCTTTATTCTTTCCTGCATCTCCAAAAGTTTTCCTTTTGTTTGAAGTATTTTTTTGAGACAAATTCTTATTCTGTCACTCAGCCTCAAATAGGGTAGCATAACCACTGTTTACTGCAACTTCAGCCTCCTAATCTCAAACAACCCTCCTGTCTCAGCTTCCAAATAACTGAGATTAAGGTGCATCCCACCAGGCCCAGCTAATTTTTTTTTTTTTTATGTTTTATAGAAGTCATTACTCACTATGCTGACCAGGTTTGTCTCAAACTTCTGGCCTCAGGTGATCCTCCCACCTCGGCCTCCAAAAGTGTTGGGATTAAAAGCACAAGCCTACACCCAGCCAGAAGTCTCTTTAGATTGCATCTCTAGTGACAAATCTGTCCATATTTTCTTCATCTGACAGGATTTTTGAATCACTTTTTTTTTATTGTAAGGACATGTTAATTGTGAATAGAATTTAATACTGGTATTTATTATCTTCCAGCATATCTATGACAGCATTTTTTTGTCTTTTAGTTTCATTTTTTATGTTAATGAATGGACTATTATCCTAAATTGTGCTTCCCTTTTAAACTCTACACATATATAAATCATTTTTACTATATGCCCTAGTATGACCTCTGTCTTTTATGTTTTTTTCTTTTTCTTTTAATCTTTTGTTTGCTTGTTTAATTTTAAAATACTATGTGAGTACAAATATTTTTGGTTACATGGATCACTTTTGTAATGACGAGTTAGGACTATAAGTGTACCCATCACCCAGATAGTGTTATTTGTACCCATTAGGTAGGCTTTCACCCATCTCCTCCCCACTCTCCACTGCTTGATTTCCTTGTGTGCTCACCAGTTAATTCCAGTTTAAAAATAAGTACGTGTTGTGTTTGTTTTTCCATTCACTTAGAATAATGGTCTCCTGTTCCATCTACACTGTTACAAAAGGGATTATCCTTTTTTGTGACTGAGTAGTATCCCATAATGTACTTATACCACATTTTGTTAATCCACTATTGAATTGATGGGCATTTGAGTTGATTCCATGTCTTTGCTATTGTGAATTGTGTGGCAATAAACATTCACATATAGGGGGCTTTTTGAGAAAATGACTTCTTTTTTGATAAAGGGGTAATAACCAGAATCTGCAAAGAACTCAAGAAAATCAGCAAGAAAAGAATAAACAACCCCATTAAAAAGTGAGCAAATAACAGAAACAGAAACTTTTCAAAAGAAGATAGACAAATGGCTAATAAACGTGAAAAGATGCTCAATGTCACTAATCATCAGGGAAATGCAAATTAAAGATGCAATGAAATATCACTTTACCCCAGCTAGAATGACTTTTATTAAACAGTAATCCCCCCCGACACACACACACACACACACACACACACACACACACACACACAAATAGATGCTGGCAGGTATACAGAAAGAAAGAAATGCTTATACACTGCAAATCAGCACAACCTGTATGGAATACTGTATGGAGCTTCCTCAAAAAGTAAAAGTAAAACTACCATTTGATTCAGCAATGCACTACTGGATGCTTTAAAAAAAAAAAATATATATATATATATATATATTTCTGTTCCTTTGTATCTCTCTATTTCACATTGCACTATTTTCTTCTGTTCTACTTTCTAGTTCACTAATTCTTGCTTCAGCTGTATTTCTTCTGTTATTTCCAACCATTGAATTACTAATTTGATTAAAGAATTTTTCAGTTTGAGTATTTCAACTTGTTTATTATTTATATTTCTATATAAAATTTTCAAATTTATTTTTATTTCTATGATAATATTTGGCACAATTAGTCTAATGTCCTTGTCAGATAATCTTACTATAAGAATCTGTTATGGATCTCTTTCTTTTTACATGCCTTTTTCTTTTAATTTTTCATCAATTTATTTTGTTTCTTATTTTGTCTGTTTTTAATGGAGTGCTGAATTTCATATTTGAAAAATAGTGGAAATAATTTAAAGCCCAAAATTATTTCATGATATACCAAAGAAGATTTATCTATATTTTTAGCAGGTGGCTAGGGACATCAGTAATCTCAGGTAATCTTAATATAATCAGAGTCTGAGATAACTTAAATTGGCATTTGGTTCCTGCAAAACATAAAACATTTTGGCTTACTCTTACTCATTGATAACCAACCTTTGATTTTCAACGTAAAGTCTAAGCCTAGGTAGTATAGCAAAAATCCAAGTGAAAAAATGATGGTAGTTTGCACAAAGGTGGTACCAATATAATTATTAAGTAGTGGTTATACCTGGAATATAGTTCATAGATTGAGACAAGAGGATTTACATATGAGTTGGATATGGGAGGAAGTGAACTATTACAATTACATGACAATTGAATACCATGTACTGAGATTGGCCGGAATCATGAAATAATTAGCTGAGTGAATATCAAGAATGTTATTTTGGGCATATAAAATTTGATAAATCTATGATTTACCATGCAAATATATAATAACAATAACATGACTTTATCATGATATCAACTGCAATACATATTTATTCACAATGCAGTTGTGGGAAAACCATTTCTATCTTGAGCTTGTAAGAGTCCCTTTAATGATTACTATGAGTCAGACCATACAACAATAGTCATGAGCTGGTGTACAGTATTCCTCTCTGAGAGGACTAGTTTTTCATGTCTTCTTAAAGTGACTTCTACTGCATTAATTGTTATTCCATGCATCATATCAAAGAGAAAGAAACACATTTCAAGAATGGATAAAAATGGGAATGGGAATAATTTCATTTCAATGTATAGGCAATATAAAAATCATTAACATTTTACACTTTTTTCTTAGTAATCTTCAAAATCCAGTGTATAAATTATCCTGAGAGAATGTCCTAGTTAAACCAGCTTCATTTCAAGAGCTCAGTGGACATAGGAAGTTCTATAAGAATATTGTTGAGTCCGGTATTTGCAACCTTCCCAAACTCTCTCCTACTTTTCTGACTCATATTTCTGACAACCACAGCTGATATTGTTGTTTGGTCCTCCCCTTCCAACCTCATGGCTTGACCTCTTAGATTCCCTGATTTGGGTAATGGCATCACAAGCCACACTCCTGTCCTCATTCAAATTAGAAAATCTCAAAATTCACTTTCTCCTTTGTTCATCTTCATTTGAATGTATTAATAGGTCAAAACCATCCCAGATTTGCGCCTTCTTTTGTTTCCTCATTGTCCAGACCTCATTAAAAACTTTAAAGTCTATGTGTCTGGGTCCTTAAGGCCTTCCAAACTCCTCTCTACCATCTACGAACGCTTGTTTCTTCAAACCACCCTCTACACTGCAGGGAAACTCCTCTTTTGAACACATGTGCTATTAATTATCCTTAAAAAATTAAAATCAAATTACACTACTCTCTTAAATAAAGATATAGATTCTTTGGGTTGTACGTTTTATTAAAAACACACACACACTCAAAGCCAGGAGCAGTGGTTCATCACGGCTATCCCAAGGACTTGGGAGGCCAAGGTAGGAAGATCGTTTGAGACCAGAAGTTCGAGATCAGCTTGGGCAACATAGTGAGACCTTATCTCTACAAGAATTAAAAAAAAACAAAAAAAATCAACTGGGCACACTAGTTTAGTCTCAGGTCTCAGTTACTCAGAAGGCTAAGTCAGGAGAGTAGTTTCAGCTCAAGAGTTCAAGGCACCAATGAGGTATGATCAGGCAGTTGTACTCCAGCCTGGGAGACAGAGCAAGACTTTTTCTCTAGAAAACAAAAACAAACACTTGTTGGGTTTTGTCTATGTACTAATTGCAAGGGATATAGCAGCAAATGACGAATTTTCTCCCTGTTCTTAAGGACCTTAGCATCTATGACCTATCCTTATAAAAGAAATTGTAAAAATATGACCCCTGATTATATTTCAAGTTTTCCATATGCAAATAGAGGCTTAGCTAGGTTTCCCACCAAGACATAAGAAATCATCTGTAGTAATCTATCACTTCAAGTCATATTTCAACAAAATCATTGAAAAGAATATCATCACTACTACTTTCGAGTCTAGTCAAGCTTTTCTACGTAAGTAACTAATGAACACTCTAGCTTATTATTGTATAAAGACGAGATAAATTCTCTACATAAATCTATATATAATCTTTAACAGGAAAATAAATGGTTCTGATTTTAAACAAGGGTGTTAAATACCATTTTCTGATTATATTCTGCCTATCAACCAGGATAGTATTGACCTGTGGTCTCTTACCTTATTCATTTGTTTATTGGTTTTAATTCGCTCATTTCTTTCCAGTTCTAATACTTTTTATTGTATTGTTTTCCTGCCTGTTTTTACACTTGTGGAAATTTGTAAAACAATTACCTCAGGGTTACAAGAAACAATATACATTTTGATGGACATATTACACTTTATAAAATCCACATGAATCATACTACAGAATTTATTGGTAAAGGTACTTTGTGTTATGGAGTATGAGGCACTACTTTGTGTATGGGTTTATCCAAAGAACACACATGAGAGATATCTAAGAAAACCTAAATATATTGGAATAAGATGAATAAATTGCATATAATGGCATTTAAATTTATCTTTATTTAAAAAACAATCACTCATTCCAGAATATTTGTACATGTTATAACTAAGAATTCATTTTGTTTAGAATTATTGTGATTGAAATAATATTTAGGTGCAGTTATTATTTTTCTTTTTTATTCATTTTTGTCTCTTTCTTTCTTTCTTTTTTTTTTTTTTTTTTTTTTTTTTTTTTGAGACACAGTCTCACTCTATCACCCAGGCTAGAGTGCCATGGCATCAGCATAGCACAAGTGATCCTCCTGCCTCAGCCTGCCTAGTAGCTGGGACTACAGATGCTAGCTACAATACCTGACTAATTTTTCTATTTTTAGTAGATATGGAGTCAGGCTGGTCTCAAACTTCTGAGCTCAAGGGATCCTCCCGCCTCTGCCTCCCAGAGTGCTAAGATTACAGGCGTGAGCCACCAAAACAGGCTTCCTTTTTATTGTTTAATCATTGATCATCTAAAGCAAACAACCAAAATATCATGACAATATTTTTTTTTCCTTTTTTTGATCCCATTTAGTTATGTTTGGGCTTTAATTATGATTGTGGCTGATCTCACATGTAAGCTGACAGCAGACAGTTAAGAGGAAGGGACCAACTGTCATGTAACCCTTTCAGAGAGCTGAGAATCACTGTGCCCAGTAATTTTTGAATTTTTTCTTATTTTATCTCCATGACTACTCTTGGTATTCTAATGAGGATACATTAATATCTGGAACAAGCTGCCTAAAACTCTCAATCTCTCAATGACTTTAATGTACTAAATAATTATTTCTCACTCACATGATGGTCTAACACGTATAAAAAAAAAAAAAAAAAAAAAAGGAATAAAAGAAATAACATCCCATTGAAACAGTTGGGGACTGATGTTGTTCCTGTCTGGTGTGGTTCTGCCATCTCTTGGCACTTACAGTTTCTTTATTGTATTTGGATCTGACTGCAACATAAGAAAATACAATGTGGAGGATCATGCAGGAAGCTTTGTGGAGATGGTGAACTTCACTTCTGCCAGTATTTCATGACCCAGAGTGCAATCATGTGATCAGGAAGCATAGTCTTCTAGGATGCCACAGAGGGAAAAGGGGGGAGGGGGGGGCTTTTGTATACAAAGTTTCAGTTATGCTTTGTACTGAAGTGCTTATCTTAATCCTCATTTTATATTAAGGGAATAAGAACTATTAAGTAGCTTGTCCAACTAATAATGGCAAAGATAAAATTCAAACCTAAATAGACTGACTCCAAAACCTATTATCACCCTCCCTTTCAACAGGTTATTTAAGGCTAATCATTCCTTTCTTGGACCTTCCAAAATAATGAGGAGGCAGGAGGAAGTGACTACTCCATTTTCCCTCAATTACTCTTATTAGTAACTTATTTGATTGTTATTTGATTGATGTAGTTGAAACGAATGCTCAAGCGCACTTGAAATAGTCCCTCTGACCAGACCAGGCATCCTGTCTTCCCCGTTCTAGTTTGTCTTCTCCCTATAAAGGAAGTTCTCAGGGCCGTGTTAATGGCTCTTCTGGACATTAGGTTGTGGAGTGGAGAAGAGGTGTTTTTAAGGTGAATATTAGAAGCTTTTGGCTACAGGCCCAAACCACTTCCTCAATAAAAATTTCAGTAATATAGCCTATCTCTTGATCTCTCCCCATCTTGATTCTCTAACAGTTCTGGACTTCAGAGGGGGAAGACCAGAGTATTACTCACCTTACAGCAGTCTGCTATTGTATTTATTTTTCTAGAGCAATAATTTATTAGTATGCAAGTTGAAAGTCAATGTATGCCCAGGGTGCCTAATTCCCTCCCAGACAGAAATGTAGCCACAGGTGAGTTCAAGACAATTAAAACAATACCAGCTTTTATAGAGTGCTTCATATATTTGTCAATTTTATTTTCAGTTGTGCTATTTGATTTTAGTTATAACTAGTAGTGGAGCAGTACTTTGAAATGGGTAATAGGTGCATAAATAAAGACAAAGAAGAGTTTACTTACTTGGTATATTAGCATGACTAAAGGACCAATGCAGACACTTGTGGTGAAAGGGGGAGGAGACTGAAGCATGCAGAGGTCAGACTATGTCAAAAGCTTCTGGCAAAGGAAAAACGAGGAAAACGTTCTGGGGACATAGTGTAAATTTCATGATTTAATTGTTAAAAGCAAATATATTCTTTATTATAAGTACTTAATTCACTTGTAGTGAAGGAAATCATCCCAACGTATGCTCAATAGCAGGGGGTTAATATTTCACTTCAGTTAACTCATGGAGTGAATCAAAGTGCAATTAATTAGGACTAGGCTTTATATTTTTAATGGGATTATTATATTTTTAATGAATATGTCTTTTTTCACAGTGGAAAACAAAGACAAAGGAAGCTTAAGTAACACGCTATAGGTCATATTCTAACTGCAGTGCTGAACTAGAAAATAAGCTAAAAGTCCCTCTATCACTTATAAGTCCAGCATAACAAAATTCATTATAATGGCATGCTAGTTTTGTCATAAAACCATAACAAACCATAGTTATTACCTGAAAAATAGAGTAACTAATATTTTGCCTAGTAAAGCTATAGTAAATTGGTTCTGGTAATAGCAACACTGTAATAATCATACTGAAAAATAGCTTCATGTTACAATCTGTATATTTACTATGCTATTATAATAATTATAGTTCTACTATAGATTTCTTTCATATAAAAGCTAAATTTACTGTAGTAATTGCATTTTCTTTTTTCTTCTACATAATTACAAAAATTTAAAAGTGCAACTTTTGATGGGATATATGAAAGCTTCAAATTTACTTTTTACCATTATTAAATGATTTGGAATTAAAGATGATTATTTAAAGAAGAAAAACACATTTTTCCCCCAGAACAAATATATCTACCTGTGTAAGAATAGGAAATAGTTTGCATGACATTGAAATCAAAAAGCAAGTTGATGACAGAATTTAAGCATAAAAGTATAGTCTGTCGAGCATGCTGAATACAGAATAACCAGAAATAACTGAACATCACTGAAAAGAAATTATTTAACCTATTTTATGTCATCTCCATGAGAAGACTCCCAGCCTTTAGGGAGTGATGACACGGACTGACACACTGGGACTCTGCCTACTATTCCAGCCCTCGCAGAATTGTAAGGGGTCACCAGGAATTTCTAGAAAAATTGACCAAAAAGTGCTCATCAGCCTGCATTTCGGAATCCAATGTACTCCTGAGCAACAAGGAGGCTAGGTGGAAATCAAGGACACCTTGCTGGCCATGGTTAATCTTAGCTTATTAGGTTTAGACATTTATTATGAGAATTCAGGTCTAAAAATTTTTTACAAAAGAAACTTTGCCTTCTGTAGAGAGTGAAGTTCTTCCCCCAGTGTCCTTTAGCTAGAGTGATCACACTGGGGGTGAGACTGGTCAATGTCATCAGCTTCGTTTCCATTTTTGGAACACAGAGTTAACTATAATGCCTGCCTTGTTGTTGTTTACATGGGGGTCCCATAATTCTGTTCTGGCCAAAAAAATGAGGGCCAGCTAATTTTTGCCACTACCAGGATCACCTTCGTTCTCCTGCTCACCAGAGAGCTTCTCAACCCCCATGGGCTACAAATGTGAGTGCAGTTAACCCTTACTTGTTAAGGGATTTGGGTGTGTTTGTTATAGCACTTAACCTCTCCTATCATAAGAAGCCCAATTCCAATGGCCTCTTTAGACTCTGCTTTAAAACTACTTATAGAAGCTGTCATAGAAAACAAATTGAACTGTATTAATTTTTCTCCTCCTTTCCTCCTCTTCTCCCTTCCTCTCTCCCTCCCTTTAGCCTTTCTTTCCTTCCTTCCTTCTCTTTCATTGTTTTTCTTCCTTGCTAATTTTTTTTTTTTTTTTTTTTTTTTTTTTTTTAACAGAGTCTTACCCTGTTGCCCAAGCTAGAGTCGGTGTCATCAGCCTAGCTCACAACAACCTCAAACTCCTGGGCTCAAGCAATCCTCTTGCTTCAGTTCAACATTAAAATCTCTGGTGCTTTAATTTTAAACTGGGACTACAAGTGCCCACCACAATGCCCCACTATTGCTTTTTCTTTCTTTTATCTCTCAGTATTCTCTCTTTGCTTGTGTTTTGAATCATATTTAGAATAATATTGTAAACTCAAACATCTGGTGTTTTGACTGTAACCTGCAAAGAACCTCTGTCAAATATCTATACAAATCTAGCACTGAGATTTGAGCAATAAAAGGTTTGTATATAAACTGTCTAACTAGTTTAGAGATGTATTGAAATAGAGAATTTCTCATTGTTTAATACTATGTAAAGTAAGAGAGAAAAGCACCAGCGATTTTAACTGTGAGCTCTATAATTCTTAAGCAGAAAAATTATGTATCATTATGTTTACGGGTTTTTTCCTGAGATTTCCTGCCTTGTTTGTCTTCCGAGCTTGTGTGGTGCTGTCTCCTTCCATCCCACTTCCTGTACGTGCCCCTCCTGCTCTGCAGGTCAAGATGATCACTTTCACTTCCAGCAGGAGACCCCACAGAGCCAGCTGCCCTCTCCCATATGGCTAACATATTTTACATGAGTTGTTTCAGAATATTCCCAAAATTGAAATGGATCAACTCATTGCCATCTCATTGCCTTTGCCTTTTTAAATGGAATTTATCTCACCATACCTCTTATAGCCCATTACATGATATTATCCAGAACACACAAATATCCATCACGGATATTCAGCCTTTAGTAAATTTCTCTCTCAACAATAAATCCTCCAATGCAATATATGTATATGTATCAGACTATGCTGATTATTTTTTAATCGGCTAAAAGAGGTGATATTTTTTACAGAAATTGTCAAGAGCAAGTTTTGCTCTAAATGACATTTGTATTTTTTTTTTTGTCATTGCTAGCATGAGGTAAGCTGGGTCATTTGTAAGTCAGAGTGTGGGGGCACTGTGCTGCTGCTGATCTGTTGCTTTGGGTTGGCGAGACTCACACAGCATTACCCAGCCCACAGTTTCCATTCTCTTCTTCCCAGCCTTTGACTCAGGGTGACCCCAGAAGCGGCCCCTGAGAATGACATCTCAGAATCCTTACCACAGTCATAAATGAAGCTCTCATAAATTGGTCAGAATGAAGACTCAAGTTAAAATCTACTTGCTGTATCTTTATAACAGCATTATTGAATAAGAACTTTAAGATCAGAAAGGCCTAAGTTCAAATCTCCACCACTAACGTTGTTAAACAAGAGGACATTTGGGGCACCACTACTTACTACTGGCATATACTACTTACTGTAACAACTGGCCTGTGGAAGTGAGCCCAGAGCATGGCATGGGGCTGACACCCATCTTTCTTCTTGTTTTGCATAGGTCTTCTAGTTTTGCTCCACTGAAGTTCCACTGGCAGGGAAGAGTCATAACGCTCCTAAAATACAACAATGTTTAGAAAAGGAAGAATCTAGGTTAACATCCCCTCTGTCTGTTTGTCTATGCAAACGTTGCTTGCATAGAGGGTTTTGGGGGGTTTTTTATTTGTTTGTTTGTTTGGGGGGTTTTTTTGCAGTTTTTTGGCCAGAGCCAGGTTTGAATCCACCACCTCCAGTATACGGGGCCGGTGCCCTACTCCTTTGAGCCACAGGAGGAACCCACAGATAGAGTTCTTATGTTTGTTTTCCACTGTGTGTGCCTGACCCAACCACTCTGGCTGAGTTGTAGCTGCTTGGGGAATGATGGCCAGGCCTGCAGGTTGGACTGGAGAGAGCTGGATTGTGGACGCTCTTGCAGTGCTGGCAGAGATCAAGCATGCTGGGCATCTTGGCAAAGAGGGTGAGTTGTCCACAAAAGTGACTGCATGTTGCAGCAAAAGGTGTGATAGTACACAAATTCAGGCTCCCCTACTTTAGACATTCAAGACAGGACTGCTGGTACTTCAGAAGAAATAAGCACATGGGGACGCTGCCCCCATTTACATGTGGGGCTTCAACAGAAATATACAGGATTCCTGTCTGCAAATGTTGATTTCCTTGCTCAAGGGATTAATTTAAAAGAAAAGAAGGGCAGTGCCTGTGGCTCAATGAGTAGGGTGCCAGCCTCATATACTGAGGGTGGCAGGTTCAAACCCAACCCTGGACAAACTGCAAGAAAAAAATAGCCAGGTGTTGTGGCAGGTGACTGTAGTCCCATCTACTCGGGAGGCGGAGGCAAGAGAATCACCTAAGCTGAAGAGCTAGCGGTTGCTGTGAGCTGTGATGCCACATCACTCTACTGAGGATGACAAAGTGAGATTCTTAAAAAAGAAAAGAAAAGAAAAGAAAAGAAAAGAAAAGAAAAGAAAAGAAAAGAAAAGAAAAGAAAAGAAAAAAAGAAAAAGTTCTGTTAGAAATCTAACAGAACTGTTGAAGCAAGACATTGGATATGTTTATATGTGCAATGTCATCTAGAAACTCATCTTTGCTTCCTTAAAAGGTGAAAATCTTATAATCAATAAAAAAAGAAGCTGAAGAAACTTCTCTGGACTCAAACCTGGGAATATGATAATCCAGAGCTATACACACAGGGAACTTAGGGTAGTGAGAACTTTATATAATAATGAAGGTAATGAGATCTGATCCACAGGTGTTACACACTAATGCTATATAAGGCATTGCACTTAAGCCTGTAACCTTGAAAGATAGCACAGAATTAGGAAGATTGTTGATTCAAGAGCCAAATGCCTGGTTCCTATTGCAGCTTTGCCACTTGCTAGCTTTGTATCTTAACTTCTCTGGTCTGCAGTGTTCTCAGAGGGAAGTTTGGAATAATAACAGGACCCATGTATAAGCTTTAGGTGAGGATTGAATGGCTGTATTTAAACCTCTTAAAAAGTGTCTGGCACATCATAATTATTAAGTATCATTACGATTATTATTCTCATGGCTATTAATAGTAGCATTTGTAGTAATAGAAGTGTTGTGTTACTTGAATTTAAGAGAGTAGCATAGACTTCCCAGATAAAAGGAATTGTAGCCTGAGAGGAATATGAAGAACCGAAAGGAGAAAACAAATGTTAGAAGAGATTAATTGTAAGTCCAAACATACTAATTTGGGGCAATTAGGAGGAGATATTTTTTCACATAGTTTTATAGATTCAGTCAGTATGCAAGACAAATTTTTAAATAAATACATAAAGAAATTTTGCAAACCAATGGGAAGAGTAAATAAACCAGAGGGAGAATGGTGGGGAATTTAGAAAATAAATCACACAAGAAACATAGATTGCATGAAAGACAAAGAGATGGGATGGGGAGGTCTGATGCAGCTGATGACTGCAGCCAGCACCTAACCCTCTGAACAGATTTATGTATATAGTACCTACACAAGGTTGCTTATATTAACAATGGTGCAAATCATCAAGGAAAGCAAGTGGGAATATTTTCATCTTACAAGGTTGAGGGGAAGTAAATGGATAAGCAAAAGGAGTTATCATAAACAATATTCTTAATGACATGAATTAAGACATGAGGTGAAGATTATGACATGAATTAAGACATGGGGTGAATGACATGGGGTGAAGATTAACTTTAGGGAAAGCAATGTGCTTTAGGCAAATGATATGAAATTATATAGAAGCTACGTGACTTCTGGCAGAGAGAACAAAAAGAAAGGACTATTATTTTAGATAGGGAGGAGAATCAGTTGGGGGTTGCTCCTTGAATGCACTTTCTGGAATGTGGGGGTCTTGATACCTCACAATCCACACTCCACAAGGAAATAACTTTGTAAAGCAGAAGTCTAGGATTAATACATCCCAGTTGGACACCCCTCCTCAGTGTAATGACACCTTTCTAGGAGTTAAAACATGAAAATGTCCACCAGATAACCCACTCTCCACTCCTCTGCAGCCATAGGGCAGGGAGATGCAGGATGCAGAAAGTTGTTTGAAAGACACAAGCTCGTAATTATCGAATAAGACAATAGTAATAATTACCATACTTCAAAGACATTAAAGATACTAGGGTTTGCTGTCTTGATTCTATTAAGGAATTACAGCCTCTGGTCTGAACATCAGTAAGAGCCATAGTCAAAAAATGAGTTGACAAGCTGAAAGAAGTTCAGGTTTTTCTGTGGGTTTGATGTTGACATTCCTCTGGCCTGGACCAGAAGTTACAGGGAAAGAAGGGGAAATGCAAAAATGCTATTTTCTCACATCTTGTAAGGGGTAAACAGGGAGAAAAATAGCTCTTTTCTTTTTGCTTTTTTTTTTTTTTTTTTTAGAAGATAGGCATGCAGGTATTTTTTAAAACTAAGAGCATTTGTTAATTGTGTCTACATTGTCTACAAGGCTGCTACTTTAGATTTTTTTTGTAACTGCACTCAAGTCACAACTTTGGAGGTTCTTTTTTCTCAAGTGTTTGATTCATTATATTCATTGTTTTTTCTTTTGGGGGTTTTATTACTTTTTGTTGTTGTTGTTGTTGGTATGTGAGAAGAGAGGTTCAAATGTGAAAACAATTGCTGCCCCCAAAAGTGATTCATTACTGATAATAATTTCTTTAAAACAATTATTCTGAGACCAGATTAAAAAGTAATTATGCCAAGAGTTAGTATATATTCCAGTTCAGAAGAATCCCCAAAGTGACTCATGATCTAAACACCTTCAGAACACTAGGATTAGTTAATGAATCATTATTCTCTGGCTTACTCAGACTCTCTAAAATTAGAGCCCATTTTTCTTTTGTCATTTTTCAATTGGCTTTGTCTATTAATGTTAAGTTTTTACTTCTGTGTGTGTGTTGGGGAGAGTGGTTTTCAAATAACCTTCCAGTGACACAAAGGAAAAAATGGAGTTTGTGGTTTAGATACAGTACTGCTTCAAAATGGTAACTGCATCTAACATCAGCAGCTCTGCTTAGAAACAAACTGCTGCCCAGATGACCTGCGCTGCCAACAAAAGGGAAGGAGAGGTAAAGGCCCCTACAAAGAGAGCTAGAGCCTCTAGGGAAAAAGGGAGTCCTGACAGTGTCGGAGAAAGGCAATTCACTGAACCAAAAACTTTTTAAATGGGAAATAATATATCTGCACACAAATGTAACTGTAAGCAGGACTAGGAAACTACACAGAATTGTCTTATGACCCAATGGTAACACATGCATTAATACATGAATATCATAGGATTTTTTACTAGGGGACTCTTAGGCTGATCATTATATTCTGATCTTACTGGAAAAAATTGTTTACACTATTAGAAAATATGACATTTTCTTTTTACTTTATAAACATTGTTTTTTTCTGATTATAAAAGTCATACATTTGCTTGGAAAAAAATTGAGAGATTACAAAAAAAAAAGGATAAAGAATACAGAAGCTAATCATCATCTCACAATACAGAGATAATTTTTGTTGACATTTTACCTTTTTATCCTCATGTGTATGTGTGTATACATATATGATTAATGTGAGAATGTGAGAAACATTTTGATTGCTTCTAAAATTCCATTTTGTTACAGAAGTTGTAGTTGTTTATTGTAGAAAAACTAGAAATGAGAAGAACTTTAAAAAGGAAAAATTGCTCATAATTCTAACATTCATTTGTTTGGGTATTTTGGTCTAGAATATTTTTTACATATGTGATAATACTCTACATCCTGTTTTTACCTGCTTTTTAAACAATCTATCATGTACACTGACCAAGTCATCAACTTTGTTTTGACAGCATGTCTTTTAATGACTGAATAACATTCCACAGAATGGCTATACCATAATTTAGCCAAAGATACTTGAGTTATATAAATGGCCATTTCCCAGCACTTTTTCAATAATAGTGGTTGTAAATTGAGGATTATGTATGTGATTTGGAGTAGCATGCGACAAAAGTATCTTGTCTTTAACTAGAGAAGCAAGAGATTCAACCGATGCTCTCATCTTAATTAGCATCAAAAATGCAAATCTGCCTCACTGCCATTGACTGAATTATTAACAGCAGGACTTACCAAATGAAAGCTGACAAAATACTAACAGTTTTGCTGCAAAGCAGCCCACCTTGGCCCAAACAGAAAGGTCTGTGTTAGCCTCTCTCCCTTAAATATAGCATTTTATTTACCAAGTTACTAAAGAAAATAAGAGGAGTAGTTGGTATTTCATAATCAAACTCATTTCATAAACGTCCATATGCAAACTCATACTGATCATTGGAATTAATTACCATTCACAGCAAATGTCTGAAAACATTTTCTGTTCCCAAGTTCTATAAATGGAAAAAATAGATGGACATAAGACAATGTGGCTTTCATAAGACAACAGATGAAACCACAAGCAAAACAAGGCAGAAATCCTTACTTTTTCCTTTGCTTCCCAATTTAGAAAAGAATGAAAACTAAAATTAGAAAACCTATATTAAGAACATTTTCTTGAGTGAGATCAATGTATTCCTCAAATGCATCTGAAGCTACACGCACTTAGCAAGGGGTTTACCCTTTTCAAAACCATTTGGGGGTCTAGGAAGCTAGTGTATGATGCCCCATGATCATATTAATGTATGCAGCTGTGATTTAATTAAAAAAAAAATCATTTGGGTAATCAGGACACAAAACTAAACAATTTATTTAAACAAGTCTATGGAAATAGTAGTTGATTTTAAATGAATCATCAAACTGGTCATCAGTGTAGATTAGATAAAACCCTAAAGAAAGAGAATGTGGTTGTGTTCACGTAAGTGTTTAGTATAAAATTTTTGCATTTTATAGCATTCTGTGATTAAGCCAATTAATAAATTTTAATCAAGTGAACAAAAAATACTAGTTACAGTGTTATCCAATGGTCATCAGTGTCGATTAGCACGCACAGTGATGAGGATTACTGTATGCAAATATAGGTATGTACAGAATGTGCAGAGTACAATTGCTTTTTCTATTTTAAATGCACATATATCTTTCTATTGGAAAGAAAAATTGCTGCTCTATCTGTAAGGCTACTAGAGACTATCACTGTTCTCTTCCAAAAATCTGATGAACCAGACAAATATGTCTCTTCTTCATAGAAACTCTGCTGGACAATACTTGCTAATACTGGCCATTTAACTAAACCAAACTCCTTTTCCGCAATCAAAATTATTGGGAAATTCTATCAAAATAATTGAACTAGGATCCTCAAATAGACAACCTCTAAAAGTCTTTGTAGGTTTTATAGAACAGAAATAATTTCAATTTAAAAGTATAATATGCAGTGTAAGAGAAAGTATAGAAGAGACCTCATGGCAACAGCCCTCAACTGAAAATAAGCAGCAGGGATTCAGCCACATGGAAGAGTTTCTACCTCGTACACCCTTAAGGGTTTGAATAAGAAAGCTTAGAATAATAGCTGTGTATGGGGCAATGGAAAAAGTAAAACATTGTGTGATTGGGTTAGGATACGACCAGTCAAGTCATTGTTCCTTTCCTCTCCCAGAGAAACAGAATTCATGAGCTATGGAGAGAATAAAGTGAGCTGGATACATTTCTGTGTGGTGCTGACAATGCTAATTATTCTTTGTTCTTAATATAGAGAGGTGCAGTGGTGCTAAGAGAGTGTGGGCTTTGGAACAAGAAGAGCTGGGTTTAAACCGCAGAGTATCAGCTGTGTGACCTTGAGCTAGCAATTCTGAATTGTAGCTTCCTTCCTTGTTAACTAAACATAGTAATACCTGCTCACCTCACAGGACAGATGTGAGTAGTATGTGATACAGTGAGGGGGGGAAGCCTAGAATAGTACCAGACACTGGGTAGACAGGCAACAAATGTTAGTTTTGCTTCTTCGTTTTCAAAATACCCTCATACGAACACTTGGGGTACACATAGACCCCAATACATACTTTAGGATTTGGTCATTTGTTAGTTTTTAGTATTATCCCATTCAGAGTGTTTCCTTAGTATAGCTATGATTTTCTACATAGTTTGGCTTGTTTTACTTTCTTTCATAGCATTTATCAGAATGATATATGTTTACTTTTTTTTCTACTTTCTGCCATTAGAATGCCAGCTACAAGAGGGCAGGAACTTTGTTTAATGCTGAATCTCCACCACCTAAAGATATTCCTGTCACATAGTGGGAACTCAGTATTTGTTGAAATAAAGAACAAATGGCTTACAAATTGGTTTTAAACCAAGGAGGGGGAAGGGAGGGGGGAGGTTT
>CAUYPK010033738.1:0-18813 GCA_963574355.1 Loris lydekkerianus
TGCCTTTTTGTTCCCCTGGCCCATTTTCAATCAACCACCCCGGGGGCCCCCACGGGGGTTGTTTTTCTTTTTTTTTATTTTTTTCCTTTTTTTTCTTTTTCTTTTTTTTTTTTTTTTTTTTTTTTTGAGACAGAGTCTCACTTTGTTACCTTCGATAGAGTGCTCTGGCGTCTTCACTCACAGCAACCTCAAATTCTTGGGCTTGAGCAATCCTCTTGACTCAGCCTCCCAAGTCACTGGGACTACAGGCGCCCATCACAACGTCCAGCTATTTCTGGAAATGGGATCTCACTCTTGCTCAGGCTGGTCTTGAACTCCTCAGCTCAAGCAATCCATCAGCCTCAGTCTCCCAGAGTGCTAGGATTATAGGCATCAGTCCCCCTGCCCACCCCCTGCCCAGCAGGTCTTGGTATTCCTAAAAATATAGTACTGTCCCTTGCTTGCAGCCACACAGAAAAGACAGAGAGCCTGGAACTATGCTGTACATGCCAAAACTATTCAAAGGCGTGAACAAGGTGCTCTGGGGTACAAGCCCTCTGCCTGGTGGTTCAAGGAAGCCTCGGCAGAGGAAGGGCCAGGGAGCCTGAACCCTGATCTGGAAGGACGGGGGAGAGCCCACTGGGCCGAGGGGATGGAAGTCGTCAACGGGGTGGAGGTCTTCCAGAGCGGAGGGGGGCAAAGCACAGACATCAGCTGTGGCCAGTTGAGAACAGAGCCTTTCAGGAGTGGGTTCCTTGCAGCGGTTGTGGGGTGAGAATTTGGAGAGATGGGAGAAGGAGCAGAAAGGAGAAAGATGGGCTCTGTAGAGTTCAGTCTGTCTTTTCTCTGTCTCTCTCTAAGTGCCAGGTCTGAGGGCAGACCATGGGGGGCCTGCAGAGAAAGAGAGAGCAGGAGGAAGGTAAGGCAGAGGTGGCAGCATGCCGGGGTGGGCACCTGGACCCCTCGGAGCTCAGGTCGGGCTGTGAGAGGCAGTGGAGCAAAGGAGGCTGTGAGAGGTGGCCTGGTTTCCACCTTCTCCTCCTTGAAGGGTGGAACAGAAGCAGGAGTGAGAGGGAACAGGGTCAGGGCGGAATCCCCCAGGGACCATCCTCTGCTGAAAACCCAGGATCCACCTACGGGGCCCAAGAATCCGTTCTGAGTGGGAACTGTGGGCCCACAGGAATCTGGGACATGGGTTTAGCCTTCTTTAATGAGGAGAAAAATTACACTTTGCTGCTCAGGTCAGTGAAAAAAACAAATTTTTGTTCTCACCTTGAGGTTTTCCTTGCGTCTAGAATCTAAAAGGGAAATATAATTCAACACATCTTGGATTTGGGTGTTGGGATCGTTGGAGTCTAATTTTGCTCAGGACAAATGACTGCCTGACAAGTAGGGGAGGATGGAACTTAAGGCACCTGGTTCAATCAAACCCTCGAGGCCAGGTCTCCCAGTGGCCTCCCACCTGCTGTCACTATTTGCCTGTGACCCAGTCCTCTCAGACCAGTTTAGTAGCAGAAGGCAAACTCTGCTGCAATCTGTCACTTTGCTCTCTGCAAGCTGTACAGCCTGGGATAGAATACCTTACCCCTTATGCCTCTCTTTTTTGACCTGGAAAATAGAGACAAAAATATCAACCTCACAGGTTGTTGCAAAGATGCAAAAAATCATTCGCCGGAAAGTCTCTAACATATCCTGGTGCCTAGGTGTTGCACAGTAAAACATTACTTGCCACTGAAAGCAAAAATGAACCAACCCATTATCTGCCCGGGCTGGGGCAGGCCAAGTTAGCACAGGTGTTGGGGAGCATGTGAGTGAAAAGGCAGCAGGTGAGAAAAAAGGGCTCACACGCTGTGACACTGCCAAGCATCACAGAAGGATGCTGCCTAACATGGAACCGTGCTGCCCAAACAGCTGCAGTTGGAGCACAGATGGGCTTTATGAAGCTCCCGGGGCCTGGAGCAGGACAGTCTTCCCGAAAGGACATTAGGAACTTGCCTGCAGGGTGAAGATAGCAGTGGCTGCAGTCCTGAAGGCTGGCCCTGGTGGCCGGGTGGAAGCGGACTTCAAGCACACACTCCAAATACAAATACCCATGAGCTGTCATAATAACAACAGACATTCATCAACTCTTTATTATGTACAAAGTAGGGTGCCAGGACTCTAAAGGTGGAGGTGAAGGAACTTGCTCAAGGTCACACAATTATGAAGCAGCTGGATCTGGCTTCAAGCCAGGGTCTGGGGACCCCCCAGGGGCCAGTCTCTCAGAATGGTTGCCCCACGGCTGGTCCGCACAGAAGCCCTAGGCTCCTTCCCCCACTGTTCTCTTGAAGAGTGATTGGAAATAATTGAAACTGTCATTGGAAATAATGAGAAGTGACAGAGGGTTGGAAGGCTTATTGCTCCGAGTCTGAATGATCCCCACAAACCCAAACCTAAATTTTAGCAAGGAAGTCAAAAAGCCATTTCCCTCCCAGTGATTTGACTTTGCCTCTCTCCTCCCCCACCGAGCAAAGAAGAGTCAGGGGCTGACTCCCTGTTCAATACAAAGGACGGCTTTTGGGACAGAAAGGCTTCAAGGAAAAACCATTGTCCAAAGCTCGGCTGCTGAGACAGCTAATCTTCATCAAGAGATCCACATTCCTGGATATGCATTTCTCTTTCTTTCTTTCTTTCTTTCTTTCTTTCTTTCTTTCTTTCTTTCTTTCTTTCTTTCTTTCTTTCTTTCTTTTTCTTTCTTTCTTCTTTTTTAAAACACCCCCCATGGGGGATGAGGAACTCAGGTAGCCTGCAGGTAGCTGGCAGGTTCTGATGAAGAATGAGACCATGACTTTCAATGGGCAAGGACATAGCGAGGCTTGTTTTCTCCACGAAGTCCCTGGCTGAACGCCAAGGACACACACTGATTAATCCCTCCTTTCTGATGCTGATGGATGAGCCATCACTGATGTGCAAGGAATATCAGACACAGTCCCTGAAGACCTGTGCAAGAAGAAATGCCCCTTCTCCCCAAGACAGCACATAATGAAGTTGTCTCCTCCTGGAACCCCTAGAATCCTGGGTACTTTCCTGGGTGATGGCAGCCTCCTAGATCTGTAACTCCTTGTGTATGAATACGTCTTCCCCCACTGGGCTGAGTTCCTAGAAGCTAGAAGCTGTGCCTGTTGTATTAGTGGATTCTCAGGGCCTGGAGTCTTTATAGAAGTGTGTCCCTTCTGTGATTGTTTTGTGAGAGTGTGTGAATGAAGTTGGAAATGGTACAGAATAGATGTGAGTGCTAAGGATGAACTTAAAAGGAAGATCAGTGTCTGCTCCTGCCATCCATGAAATAGAATGTGCCCGGAGAAGCCGCTCTGCAAACACCAGGAGGTCGGTTTGGCTTAGTTTTTCATCCTCTGCTGTCTCTACGCCTTCATCTTCCTCTTCTTCCTCTCCTTCCTCCCCCTCCTCCTCTCCTTTCTTCTCCCTGTCACCCTTTGTGACCTGAACTCTCCAGATCCCCTCTGCTGCCTCTCTGTAGAAAATCCTCCAATATTCCACACCCACTGGGGAGCTATTCTAAAGCTCAGTTGCCCATTTTCTCCTCTCAATATGGGCTCAAAGGGAGCAGCTTTCTCCCCTGCCTTCCTTTGAAACAAAGCCGCATTCAGTCTTATCACCGCCAGACTCCGGCTGAGGCTACGCACACAGTGACCCACTGACTGCTGCTAACAAAATAAAGGTTTGATTTCAGCATTCTTTCCCATTTTGGTCCATAGAGTGCCAAAGGAAACAAACTTTTATTTTTCCAGAATCCAGACTGTTAGGAAGCTCAGATAACCAGAATTTGGGGGAGGAGGGAGGTGAAGACTGCATTCTTTCTTTAGGAAACAAATAGAACTGCTGAAAACAGGAATTTAACTAGAAAAGGCAGGATGAAAGGAGAATTATACCCAATCCATAAACCTTCGCTCCTCAGCCCCAGGATCTGTGCTAATAAGGAAAGCTCTGTGACCCCAAAGCAGGGCAAGGTCTCTATCACAATAGCCTTGAGTACAGCAGGAGTCTTTTGAATAATTAGGACTAGTAATCCACATACACAGTACATGCATCAGTTCTGGGTTATGAACAATAGTCAGTAATCCAAACAAACTATTTCTTAATCATTTAAATGGACTAGGAGAAGGGAGAGAATTTTCTACTTGGGATTTATCTTTAGCTTCCTGTAAATGAAGCCTCTGCTTCAGCCTGACCCTCTCTTCTTGGTAACACAGAGCCTTGATATCAGAATAACTGTGTGTTTCCTGGTGAGTGGAATCCTAAGTCCTGGGTTAGTGTCTCAGTTTAGCTATTTACTAACGGGGTCTTCTTGAGAATCTCATTTTATTTCTCTGAGCCTCTGTTTATGTATCTTTAAAATGGAGTAATGATGACATTTATTCTCAAAGAGTGATTTGAAGGTGAGATAAGCCATGTGAAGGCACTTTGCAAACTGCTGAGCCTTGTACAGATCTAGAAATTAATTACACGGTCATAATATTCCTACCCATATAATACCCTCTCAAGGTACTAAATGTGGGCTAATTACATGCAATTCATATTTCAAAATCCAGCCACAAATCGAAATTCATGCAAGGAATCCATTCAGCTATACAATTAATAGATATACTTTATTATATGTAAATTATGTCTTAATTTTAAAAATAGAAGAAAATGCTTAATGCTCACAAATATGATAGTTTTACATCACAGACCCTTTACAAAAGTCTACCCATAATGACCATGCTTAGAGGTTTTGTTGTTGTTGTTGTTGTTGTTTTTTATTGTTGGGGATTCATTGAGGGTACAAGAAACCAGGTTACAATGATTGCATTTGTTAGGCAAAGTCCCTCTTACAATCGTGTCTTGCCCCCAAAAGGTGTGGCACACACCAATTACCCTACCCCCTCCCTCCTTCTCTCTCTCTGCTCTTCCTTTCCCCACCCCTCCCTGCTTCTTTCTCTCTCTGCTCTCCCCTTCCCACACCCCCACCACATCATTAGTTGTCATTAATTGTCTTCATATCAAAATTGAGTACATTGGACTCATGCTTCTCCATTCTTGTGATCCTTTACTAAGAATAATGTCTTCCACTTCCATCCAGGTTAATACAAAAGGCTGTAAAGTCTCCACTTTTTAATGGCTGAATAGTATTCCATGACTTGATTTGTTTTGTAGGTAACTTTGCTTGGGATAAGGTCCTTTGGGTGAGTATTTCAGTTGATAAGCTTCCTGGGCAGGGGGATCTGGCCATCATCCTGACCCTGAGTAGTGTCCCCTGGCTAACAGTGCCATAAAGTGGCTCCAGGATGAAGCTCACTGCTTCCTTCATATTAGTGAGCCCTTCTGGACTTAAAATCACACGCTACCCATTGCTATAAGTGGACAGTGCCCGAAAAAATCAGGTAAGCATAGTGACACCCACGTGTTCCTGATCACAACCAGATCTTAACCAGTTCACAAATTCTCAGTATTAAAAACTCAGAGAACATTAGTGGTATAAGGAAACTTAGAGAAATAACCTTAGTCTAATATCCTCTTTTTACAGAGGAGGAAACTGAGGGTCAGAGTGATGTAACGTGCCCCAGATAACCCAGAAAAATTATAAAGGATCCAGAGCTATTGACTCTCAGTCTCATTCCTATGTACGAACACCAACGTCTTTGGGACTTCGGGTATTATTTCTTTCTCCTGAATACACCAACAGATATCTTACATGACACTGACACTGAAGAAGTTTCCAGGATATGTTGCGACATCTGCCCTATTTTTCAGGCAATTTCTCAACATAAAAACCAATGCCAATTATTTAGCATTTAGCTCACTTAACAGAAGCTATAGAAGAGCAACTCTGATCTTAAAGCTTAACTAGATGAAGGAGGAAGAGACGTTTTTTATTTCAAGAATGTCTAATAGGACAGATCATGGAATTGGGGTTTTAATCTTGATTCTTTTATTAAACTAGCTATGAACCTTATCCAAATCTCTCTTACATAAATTTGGGGCAGAGTGTGGTGGCTCACACCTGCAATCCTAGCACTCTGGAGGCCAAGGTGGGTGGATTGCCTGAGCCCAGAAGTTTAAAACCAGCCTGAACAAAAGTGAGACCCCATCTCTACTAAAAATAGAAAAAACTAACTACCTAGCGGAGCATTGTGGGGGGTGCCTGCAGTCCCAGGTACTCAAGAGGCTAAGGCAAGGGGATCACTTGAGCCCAAGAGTTTGAGGTTGCTGTGAAATATGATGCCACAACATTCAATGAGATTCTGTCTCAAAAATAAAAAAGAGAGAGAGAGAAAAAAAGAAAAGGATTAATTCAGGTTCTAAGGAATGCTACCAGGGGGTCAATGAGGCCTAGAAATTATTGGCATAGTCTTATGTCTATGTATCTTTTCCTGTGAAGCAGTTTTGTGGTTTTCATTAGATTTTCAGAGGGGCCTTTGACTCAAAATTTTAAGAACCATTGATTTAGACCAGCAGTTCTTAACCTGTGGGTCCCAACCCACAGGAACTGTATTTAAGGGCCACAGCATTAGGAAGGTTGAGAACCACTGCTTTACAGACTCTTAGCTTTTCCCCAGTTCTGACAATCTTTGACTCTAACTTTATAAAATGTCTATCATCATTAGATACATTCATGAAATACACTTGTGTGTTCACTGCCCAGCTGAGCACAAGACAAAAATAGGATGAGACAAGATATGAGCCTACTGGGAATATATCATTATTATGACCATCATCATTAATGTAGGAAGACGAGGGAAGGGCGCTGAATCCTACTGAGACTTGCTGTTATACTGCGGACCAAAGGACTATGCATTCAAGCCTTTTTAAAACTCGTTTTCTAAGAAACCATGCTCCTTCTCCATCCTGGCAGAAGTTCCGATGGAGAAATCTATTGTTAATCTCATGCTAACACACTCGATATGACAAAATAAGTTTATATAACAAATTTATTTTCTGGTCACCATCCCTGTAATGTTCTATGGAGAAGTTTCTAAAAATAGGACCTGGTCTTATTTGGATTAATGGACAAGAAAGCATAAGTGAAAACTGAATTGAAACTGTCCTCCTCCTGACCAGTGTCCCACAGTCAAACAGGAATAATCCTAAAACCTCTCCCCTCTCTTGACATTAGCTAGTTCAAAAGTTTCAAAAATTCTGACCTTAACAAATAGTTCACAATGTTTACGCAGGTACCACAGGTGGTACATAGACTAATAAGACACAGTCCCTACCTTCCTGGAGCTTACACTCTAACGGGGCATTAGATAAGCATTTGGGGCACCATATAAGTAATGTAAGAGGAAGGCTGTCGGGATTCAAAGGAAAGACAGAGTGAGTTTATTCAGCTGGTGGAACCATAAACAGGCATATGGAAGAAGTGGCATTTGAGGTGAGACTTTGAGGGTGAATGAGATTTTGATCCGCAGGGCAGGGAATAAGGAGGCATTCTTGGTGGAGTGATTATCATAAACAAAACACAGAATCAGAAAGAGGCATGGGACAAGTTTGGGGCGCAGGAAGCAATCCATTCCCTGGAGAGGAATCTGGCGGTGGTGGGGTGAATGATACTGTGTGAAATCTTTCATATATCAGAATGAAGTGTTTATATTTAACACTAAAAGCAATGAAACTACTAAAGACTATTGGAAGAGGAGAGGTCATAGAATTATAGAAATACTAAATTCAAGACCCTCCACCCCACCACACCCCTATTTTAGACAACAGAGTCAGAACAGGAACCCAGAGAGCTTGCCAGATTCTTAAGGCCAAGCTCTTAGCATCACACTAGCTGCCTCATGAAGGTACTTGGGTGGCAGCGAGTAGGATGACTAGCGAAGACAGGCAGGACTAAAATATGGTCCAGCAGTCCCAGAGAGAAGTTACGGTGGAATAATGAGAGCCTGAACAGCAAGGCAGGGAACAGGGTGGTGGTCAGAGGAGGGGTGGGCTGGAGACCCCCTTCTCTCTCCTCCTTGGGGGTCGCAGCTCTACTTGTTCATTCACATCAGACAAGTAGGGATTTGACCTCACTCTCTGGCAGGTCCAGGAAGCAGAGTCCACTGCCTGTCCTTGTTGAGAACGTAAATGCTCTCAGCTCTCCCAGACCCCCTCCAATACTGTGAATTCTCTAGAAAAAAAGAAACTAAAAATCATGACACCTGTGATCAGAAGCAGCCCCGGAACGGCCCCCTTATAGGACCATTAGGTGATTTTAAGATTCAGGAAATTGTGTGGATTTTGCTAAAGAGTGCCCAAGCACACCACAACTCATAACCTTCGTGCAAGTAAGGGCTAATCCAGCCAGTCCACTGAACTGCTCCAACTATGGGCTTCTGACCCAGGCAGAGGGTCCTTCAGTGTTGCTCTCCTCCCATGCCTATCTCTTTCTTAAATAGTTCAATCAACGTAGAGTGGGGCAATCTTAAGTCTGAGCATGCCTGACAAAGGCTGAAGTGTGGCTAAAGCTTAACAGTAGGCATGAATGATGAGGATCCTGTCCGATAGAATTCTAAATCAGCAGTCTCCTTTGCTTTTCTTCCTGGCTTTAGTTTGTAACAAATTTATAAAAATAGACCCAAGAAAGAAATTATGAGAGGTAGCTTCTATATAAAGATAGAGTAGCAACCCAAACAGACTGTTTTCTCATCAGAAGCATAATTACATATAGTAGGCACTCAATAAACAAAGGCCAGTAAATCAGTGACATCTTTGGATCCATGTTCTGGCCAATTCCTCCCTTCTTGTGAACTAAGAGAATGACAATCGCCGATATGGTCACATCTTAGCACATCAGATGATTTCAGCTTACCGTGGGACCAAAGTCGTTATTCACTTTCCACTGTAAACTGTACCCAATATGGGGCTGCTATACAGCAGGTTGTGCTCAAAAACTGTTATTTCTGTTTCCCTTCCTCAGACTACGCCTATACGGCAGGATCATACTAACATCTTCTGTTGGAAGAAGAGGGCTGGTCTTGGCTATGAGAATATCTTTGAGTCACTGCTGTAACAGGAGGCTGTACTGCACGGCACCTCAGCAAGTGCTCTCTGTAGGCAAAAAGCTACAGTCAAATCCTGTCTCTGCTAATGATAAGTTGTGGTCGTGAGTGAGTTACCTGATCTCTTTGTACCCTGATTTCTTCTGTAAAATAAGGGTGGTAACAATAGGCAACCAATGGGGTTGGTGTGAACAATAAATGAGTTACCTAGATAGTATGTAAAAAGTCCTCCTTATAACAAGGCCTTAGTGACTGCTAGCTGGCTTTAAAAAGGGGACTCTGAAGTTTGATTCTCCTGGTGATTGGTAGCTTAGTGGTAGAGGCCAGTAAAGGTGAGAAAGGTGTCATACAGCTGCGCCAGGGGTGCACAAGAACCGTATTGCAACACTTGGCTAAAAGAACTTAGAAAACAGCGCCTTCCCACCTGCCCTACTTCAGCAATCATTTGGGCAAGTCCACCCTCTTATTCCTCTAACTTGAGTGATGATCAGTCTGAGGCTGGCCTAGACAGGAGTGCATACGACCTAGCTGTCTGTAAGGTTTCAAAAAAGACAGAGAATTCCAGCCACCTAGTTTGGGGTGACTTTTTAGTGCCCATTCACTTTTATTTGGTAGTTCTAGACACCAGCCTCACCAGACTCCTGTAGGCTGTAGGAGCTAGATGGGACTCCGGAACCATCTAGTCTCGCAGTTTTAGAGCAAAGGAAACAGAAGCCTGGGTAGGGAGTAAGTTGAGGTCACCCAGCTTGTCAGTTCAAAGCCAGGACTAGTTCCCCCACCGCCCGGTGTCGGGGGCAGCCCTCACTTCCCACCACACCTGGTCAACTCTTGGGTCTTCTGTACTCCAGCTAACTCTTGGTCCTGTCTCCAGGTGGGTCCCACACTGCCACAGTGCAAAGCACGACTTTTGTTCAGCCCTGCGGGTCTGCCTCCCTTGCCGTGGCCCTTCAGATAGTCATAGTCCCCTTCTTGTCCTTCTTGCTGTGCACATCCCAGAGGGGTCCTGTTGTGCAAAGCTGCCTGCTTCCAGCCCAGGCTATGAGCCCTCAGGGGTCCCGCCTGGGGGGACACCAGGAGAGGGGACACCGGGAGGGGACTCCTTAAGAGGCCCCCTCTTTTTGCACCAGAGCCTGTTTCAGGAAAAAGCGTACAGGGCCGGATTTCCCCCAGTCCTGGCGCCTCTGCTCAGTTTTCTCCATGTCCTCACTCTGGGCTGGCTCAGTCCGTCTTGCTCTTCAGCTTCCCAGGCCCAGGGCTCTCTTTCCCGCTCTCCTTGCCCTTCTTCCTCCTTCCCTGTGTCACTCTGGGCTTTTGCCCTCCCTGGGGTTCTGCATGCCCTGCCCTTTTTTCCTGTCCTCCCCTGCCTTTTCCTCATTCCTTGCCGCTCACCCTTCAACACATCTGTTTCTAATATGAGCCCTCAGAGGCGCATGCTGGAAACAAGAAAATTCCCCCCACCCGCAGGAACCTGGCACAAAAATTCCTGGATAACCCTTCCCTCCCCCAAGCCCCCAGTTTTCTTAGATATTCCTGAAACTAAACGCCCCCCTAAAAAGAACCCAGAACATCAGTTCACTGCCAAACTCGGCCAGGAAGCACCCCCGGCCCCCAAGTCTGCTAAAGGGCCCAGATGTGCTGGACATTTCGATGGCCGACTGGGCGGTCCTCCGCGGCCAGATGTGCTCCTCCGTGGCCGGGAGGCAGGGATGGAAGAGTCTACTCACGCCAGGGGCTGCGGGGACAGCCGTTCGGAACCGGGGTCCCCCGAAGCAGGGCTGTGTTTGCCCGCGGCCATCCACACTCCCGCCCTCCCAGAGGCACTCACCTAGCAAGATGAGAAAGAGGGGGCACATCCCGATCTCCGGACGCGGGCACTTCCCCGCTCAGCCGCTGCCTGGCTGCGGGGCGGCGGGGAGCAGCCGACGGACCTGCGGCGAGCTGGGCGCGGCGCCTCGGGGTGCGCGCGGGGTGGCTGCGGCCATGTGCGGGCGCGGGAGGCGGCCCCGCGCCCTGCGCTCCCGGGCGCACCGGGGCTTCCGAAGCTCGCCCCACCGGCTTGCGCCGGGACGGGAGCCCAGACCAGGGTCAGGGAGGGAAAGGCGCAGCGAAAAGCCGCTACCGCTTCGTGGAACACTTTTCCCTGTTTGGAAAGAAAAAGGAGTGGAGAAAGAGAGAGGGAAAAAAAAATTGAGCTGGAACCACATGGTTGCCTCCCACCGCAGCCCCTCCCTCGCGCCCTCCCTCCTTCCCTCCAGCGTCGGGGGTTAGCAGCGGGGGCCGCTCTGCCCAGGAGAAGGGTGAGTGGGCCGGACAGGGAGGGCCGAGGGCACCAGGGCCGGATCGACCCCATCCGGGAGGGAACCCGCAACACTTGGGCCTTGTCAGAGCCCCTGCCCGGTCTCGCTCTGTCCTCTGCGCTTCTCCCTCACATTCTTTTTCTCTCGCACACTCTTTCTGCTTCCATTTTTCTCACAAATCTGTCATTTCTCCTCGTCCATCTCTTTCTCACTCTCTCTCCATTTCTCTTATTTACGTTCTTCTCGGCCCTCTTCCCTCCTCTCTCCTCCTCTCTCCCTGTCTGTTTTATTATTATTCTTTTTTCTGTATGAAGCTGCCAGGCTGACCACACTGACAGCTGAGCATGGAAGTGTGCAGTTAAGACTGTCACACAGCCTTTGGCTGTTGCTTTTCTGACCCAACGGCCTGCTTTGGCACCAGGCAGCCGCACTTGGCCTTGCTCTCCCTTGGCCCCTTCGAACGCATTCATATTCTCTCTCTCTCTCTCTCTCTGCAGCATTTACAGTAGCTAGTCCTTAAAGAAGCACTAGAGGGGCTAGGCGCCCCTAGCACCGTGGTTACGGTGCCAGCCACATGCACCAAGGGTAGTGGTGGGTTCGAACTTGGCCTGGGCCAGCTAAACAGCAATGACAACTGCAACGAAAAAGTAGCCGGCGGTTGTGGTGGGCACCTGCAGTCCCAGCTACTTGGGAGGCTGAGGCAAGAGAATTGCTTGAACCCAGGAGTTTGAGGTTGCTGTGAGCTGTGACCTAGGGCACTCTACTGAGGGCAGCATAGTGAGACTCTGTCTCAAAAAAAAAATAAAAAAAAATAAAAAAAAAAAAATAAGAGGCACTAGAGGCCAGGACACAGTGGCTCACGTCTGTAATCCCAGCACTGGAGAAGGTGGAGGCAAGAGGATCCCTAGAGCCCAGGAGTTCCAGACCAGCCTGAGCAGGAGTGAGATCCGTCTCCACGAAAATAGAAAAGTCAGCTGGGCGTTGTGGCAGGCACCTGTAGTCCCAGTTCCTGGGGAGGCTGAGGCCGCCTCAGGAATTTGGCATTGTTGTGAGCTGTGGCCATGCCATTGCACTCTAGCCTGGGCAACCGAGAGTAAGACGCTGTCTCCAGAAAAAGAAAAAAAAGCATTGGAGTAAAACACTTTGCACGTGGCCCTGGCCAAAATAAGCACCAGCGTCGTTCAGAAAGAAAAGAAAAGGCAGAGGGAATGGGATTAGGGGAGTTCTGGGGTCCACGCTCCCCGGGCGCCAGGACCGGTGCCAACTAGGCCGGCAGAGGGCAAGAGGCGGCTGCTAGACGCGGGCGGAGGCGGGGTCCGAGCAGAGCAGCCCCGCCCTGGATCGGTCACTGGAGGTCTGCCCCTCTGCACCCTGCGGCTAAGTGCTGGCAGGAGGGGGAGAGAGGAAGAAAGGGCAGCAAGGGCCGTGCTCAGATCTCAATCGCCTGGACACCAGCCCTGGGCCTCTCAGAAACCCTGGACCTGCTTGTCTTTGGTCGCCTCTGGAGAGCTGCTTCTTCCACCGTCTAAGGCTGAAAGATGCAATTGCGCACGGCAATTGCACACCTAACAGGAGCTGAGGCCAGAGCCTGCAGAAGCACCGTTGCCTTAAGAGAGATTAATTAACCCCTCAAATGCTTGCCCAGTTTTCCCATCTCTCCAGGGCTTTTAGTCCTCTCTGATCGGCTAGTGCTCCCCGTTTGTAATGAAAACCAGCCCCATTTCATAGATGAGGAAAACAGAGGCCTGGAAAGGTTATGGGTCTCTCATTAGATCACCCAGAAGATTTGGAAAAGCAGGGGCTATTCTTAGGGTTTGGGGGTGCGAGTTGTAGGATTACAGTATTCATTCACTCCTGCCTTCAATAACTATTATTCAGCCACTTTGCCAGATGCTTTTTTAGGCATGAGAACACACAGTAAGTAGAACTCAGTAACTGACATTGTCTTTTAAATTTTAGAACAAATATATCATGGATACTGATATATTTGGACCAGAGATCATATTAATTATCTACCTTTTTATAGAATTCTCATGACAACACCAAGTGATAGCCATTTTCTATTCCATTTTTAATTCCATCTTAAATATGAGGATACCATAACTTAGAAATGGCTGAATATCTTGCCTTAGATCATGAAGTTTTAAGGATTCAAATTCTTTATTCTAATGTTATTACTCTAATATTTTAAAATATCATTTTTTATATTATAAAGTATTTAAAAGGTCTCAACTCTGAAGTACCTTTATTTTACATTTTATACTTCTTGTGTAATAGGAGAAGTTGATGTATTTACAACCATAATTTGCATCTGAATATATTAAAAAATAATTTTTAATTTTTTGTGTGTGACAATCTCACTTTGTGGCCCCCAGTAGAGTTCAGTGGCATCATAGCTCACAGCAACCTCACACTCCTGGGTTTAAGCTATTCTCTTGCCTCAAATTCCCAAGTAGCTGAGATTACAGGCACCTGTCACAATGACTGACTTATTTTTGGAGACGGCGTCTTGTTCTAGCTCAGGCTGGTCTCAAACCCGTGAACTCAGACAATCTGCCTACCTTGGCCTCCCAGAGTACTGGGATTACAGATGTGAACCTCCTCGCCTTGACTGAAAAAACAATTTTTAAAGGCTGAAGAAGGTGGCAGGGCAATTGCATAGAAAAGGCAATTTTTTGTTGTTTCTGCTTTACAATTTAAAAAAAACTTTTACCACATTTCAGACATACACAAAAATTCTTCACCCAGATTCTCCTTTTAAATTTCTCTCTACAGATGATATTTTTGCATAAGTTTTTAAAGCCCTGCCTCTACTCTACTACCACTGGCACTGGCCTTTCTCAAGAACTTGGAATCTGAAGCCAGTCCATGATCTGATACATGCCCATATAGGAGAAAATCTCATTTCAGTTCAACTTGGAGGGAGGGGGAGAGGGTTGGGGTGCGCTCACTGAATGGTCACAAGGTGGGGGTGTTTGGCACAAGTTTTGTGTGGGGGACATAACCACGCCAGGGACTCTACCTAACAGAACTAAATATTTTTACCTGGTTGTTTGTACCCTCACATTAACCTGAAATAAATTTACTCTGGAGAAAAAAAAGAAAAAGAAGAACTTGGTCACACCATTGCCGTTTATTGCTCGAGGGTTTGTGTGCACATGAGGACAGATGTGTGTGGGTGTAGGCAGATGTGTGTTAAAACCACATTGCTCAACCTGATGACAACAAGATGCCTTCAGCTCTGGGTCATTAGTCACCAACACAGGAAATGATTAGATCAGGATGAGACTAGGTCATGATCACTCAGTTTTCCCAGGTCTAAAGTATTATAGCCAGGAAGTATTTGGCACATGTTTCTTGGGGAGCGTGTCTTTGAGCCCCTGAAGATGACTGTCCCTAAATCTGAAGTATCTTTTCTGTTGTAATGGGTCTAAGAGCCAGAAAAGCAGAGTGAGAGCTTCTCTGGGGATGGTTTGTAACTCAGCAACCTGCTGCCCACCTGCCTGGACCCCACACTGGGCTGGGTGCCTTGGGGGAATCCAAAGAAGTATATGGGGCCTGGGGTTGTGGCGCATGCCTATAATCCTAGCACTCTGGGAGGCAGAGATAGAAAGTTCAGGAGTTCAAGACCAGCCTCAGCAACATAGCCAGTCTCCTATCACTACAAAATATGGAAAAATTAGCTGGGCATGATGGCACACACCTGTAGTCTCAGCTACTTGGGAGGCTGAGGCAGGAGGATTGCTTGAACCCAGGAGTTTGAGGTTGCTGGAAACTAAGCTAAGGCCATGGCACTGTAGCCTGGGGCAACAGAGTGAAACTCTGTTGAAAGAATGAGAGAGAGAGAGAGAAGAAAGAAAAAAAGACCCGAAGAGGTGTGTGGCAGTCCTTTATCCTAAGTAGACCTCTCCGTGCAATGGGAGAGAAAATATTAACACGTGAAATGTTTCAACAAGAAAGTTCTGTAGTTAAGTGCCAGAGAAAATTAGCCTGACAGTAAAAAAGCAGTTGGGATTCCAAGAAAAGAAGGAGCATCTTAGGCTGGGATGGTCTAAAGGGAAATTATGCTGGAGCCAGGCATGGGGGCTAAATAGACTTTCTTTAGGAGAGAGCACCTGGGGAGGGCCAGGCTGGGGGCTTCCCAGATGTGGAGTTAGGAAGAGCTGTGTTGCATTCAGGACGCATTGAATGAAATGAAACATATGAAATGAAACTTTGGTGCTGGTGAGCGGTGCCTGTGGCTCAGTGGGTAGGGTGCTGGCCCCATATACCAAGGGTGGCGGGTTCGAACCCAGCCTCAGCCAAAACTGAAAAAAAAGAAAGGAAAAAAAAAAAAGAAAGAAAATTTGGTGCTGGAGCAGAATGCCCTGGCACAGTTGGCCTAAAACTAAATTGGGAAAGGTTCTTAATGTGAGGCAAAGGATTCTAGAACCTGCTCTGCGACTTCTTTAGACTCATCCAAAAAGAAAAAGAAAATTTTAACAAACAGTACCTTGATGCTGACCATATTTTAGGGAGTATAAATTGGCGGTTTGTGCCTCCAAGTGACCCCAGTGTTGGCCAAGGCTGGAGGTCTTCAGCACCCCTTTCATAGCATCAAGCTTTCTACCCCCTTGCTTTAATATGGAGGACTGACATTGTCTCAGTTTTATAAAGTGATATTAATAGGCAGCTTCTAGTCACTTCTCCTACCACCCCCACTTGCTGGGGACCCAAATGTGCTACCATAAATTCCTTTATAGGAATTCTGGAGCCACCACAAGAGCACATGACGCATTGGAAGAGGGACGTGAAGGATACAAGCTGGTTAGAGGCTATGGCGTTAAATAGGCAGGTGAGATGAGGAGAGGGAAACAACACAGAAGCCCCTGGAAGAAGGTTTTCATAGGTTGACCATCTAACAGTCATTGTGGATGGTGAGGGTGTGGTTCACACCTATAATCCTAGCTCTCTGGGAGGCCAAAGTGGGTAGATTGCTTGAGATCAAGAGTTTGAGACCAGCTTGAGCAAGAGGGGAACCCCATCTCTACTAAAAATAGAAAAACTGGCCAGGCATTGTGGTGGATGCCTGTTGTCCCAGCTAGTGGGGAGGCTGAGGCAAGAGGATCACTGGTGCTTAGGAGTTTGAGGTTGCTGGGTGGTGCTATGGCTCAGTGAGTAGAGCACTGGGCCCATACACTAAGGGTGGAAGGTTCAAACCAGGTCCCAGCCAAACTGCAACAAAAAAATAGCTGGGCGTTGTGCCGGGCACCTGTGGTCCCAGCTGTTTGGGAGGCTGAGGCAGGAGAATCGCCTGAGCCCAGGAGCTGGAGGTTGCTGTGAGCTGTGATGCCACGGCACTCTACCAAGGTTGACAAAGTGAGACTCTGTCTCTAAATAAATAAATAAATAAATAAATAAAATAAAATAAGGGTTTGAGGTTGCTAGGCTGGGTGTGGTGGCTCACACCTGTAATCCTAACACTCTGGGAGGCTGAGGCAGGAGGATCACCTGAACTTACAGGTTCAAGACCACTCTGAGCCAGAGCAAGACCTTATCTCTAAAAATAGCCAGGCATTATGGTGGGCACCGGTAGTCCCAACTACTTGGGTGGCTGAGGCAAGGGAATGGTCTGAGCCCAAGAGTTGGAGGTTGCTGTGAGCTATGATGCTAGGCCACTCTATCCAGGGAGACAGCGTAAGACTCTGAAAAAAAAAAAGAAAAAAAAGTCGTTGGGCCGAGTGCAGTGGCTCAAGCCTGTAATCCCAGCACTCTGGGAGGCCAAGGTGGGTGGATTGCTTGTATTGCTCACGAGTTCGAGACTAGCCTGAGCAAAAGTACGACCCCGTCTCTACTAAAAATAGAAAAACTGAAGCAAGAGGATCGCTTGAGCCCAAAGTTGGAGGTTGCTGTGAGCCTTGATGCCATGGCACTCTACCCAGGGCAACAGCTTGAGACCCTCTCTCTCAAAAATAAATAAATAAATAAATAAATAAATAAATAAATAAATAAATAAAAAATAAAAAGAAAAAACAGTCATTGAATGGTAGACAAAAGACGTAACAAAGATAAGTAAAACTGATGTAATATATTGTTATAAGTGCTAAGATTGACAGCAGTCATTTTTTTTAACCTCCTAGCATATTCCAAATTATAAGCATCATTAATAAGCCTCATATTACAATGACAAAACTGGAGAGATTAAATAAATTGCATATTATCTCACGGTCAGTAGGCAATTGAGGCAGGATATAAAGTCATAAAATTCAGTCCTCTTATACCTCACTAACTGTTGATGCTCCTTCTGGCAAACTAGGGAAGTTGGGTAAGTTAACTTGCCAGGAACAGAATGGGAAATTGCTCAATTGCTTTGAGACCTGATAACCTTGAGGGAATTCTAAACCAACACCCACTCATCCTTCCAGTCCTCTTTCTATTCTTTCTTTAAATCAATAATTCAGCAGATCTTTGTTAAATACCTACTAGACACTAAGTCCTGGGAAATCAGTGATAACTAATGGAAAATGTGTGCTTGCTCTGCAGAGCTTCTAGTGAGTTAAGGGAGACGGAAGACAAGCAAGGTCGAGGGCAGAATACTCTGATAGGGCAAGTGTGAAGTGCAGAGTGCTGTGGAGGTCAAAGCAGGATCCCATGCCCAGGGTGGGGGATGCTGCAGAAGACGTCTTGGCAGCAAAGCCCTATAAATGGAGGAGGACACCTGTGTTGCTCCCTCATAGGATATGTGGGAACCATGGCCACATCTTTTATAACCTTTTTGTGATACAGTACCCACCTATCCCCTGTCCTCGCAGAAGTACAAGTTCATCAGGACATTCAGGAGAAGGCAGCTGTGGGATGATGGAAAGAGCTCTGGGCGAATAGGCAGGCATTTTGGGCTCTTAGTGGCTCTGAAGAGTTCCCTTGACTTCACGGAGCCTTCTTTTCCTGTTTGCTGAACACAGTTATAACAAGGAAATAGAATTATGATGAAGGTACTGCAGTGTCCAGCACCTTAGGAGGCTCAGTAAACTTTTGTTTCAATTGAAACTAAAGTCAAGTTCATAGTAGTCTATTCCGTGCAGTAAAAAGAGCCCATTTCTGTCTCATTTCATTATGTTACTCAGACAAAGTTATCTTTACATGCAGAGGGTGCCAACAAGTGTATACATGTCAAATATGTACATGTACATATTTTAAGAAAGACAGACTGTATTAAATTTGTAATACTGAAGTCACATTTGACTTCTGCAATTATAAGAAAAACAAGCTGCAATATATGAGATAACAAACATTATAGGTATATATTGAATATTATAATTTCGATACAGTTTTTTTCTTTCTTTTTTTTTATTGTTAAATCATAGCTGTGTACATTAGTGCAGTCGCCTGTACCCATTCTAAGATGCACCATAGATGTGGCCCCACCCATTACCCTCCCTCCACCAAAACCTCCCCCCTCCCTTCCCCTTCCTTGGTCCTTTCCCCATAGTCTTGTGCTATAGTTGGGTTATAGCCTTCATGTGAAAGCTATAATTTAG